>BQNB010002417.1:25315-92815 GCA_026074375.1 Tanacetum coccineum | reverse complement strand
ATGTTATTCGATATTTGGTTATGATAAAGGATGCGTGGTACAATAATCATAGTGGTTGGTCGACTGTTTCAGGCTGCAGGTATTGCAATCGCGTCTGTTGATATGTATCGTGGTTACAGCCATGACATGCTATACAAAGAGTGAGGATTTTCATATCTTAGCAGGGCGTTTATATTAATGCAGCCATGGCAGTTTTCCCGGCTTTGAAGACAAGCGTGGTTGTATCAGCTAAGATGTTCAGATTATGTTACTTCGTAAGGTCATAACGGTCGGTTTTACAAGAACTTAAACCTCATTTGTCACATATGATGTGTGTTGGCAATGCAATCTACAATATTTGCACCCACAACAGATGTCTTTTCTTACAGAGAGGCAATGATGAATTCAAAAAAGTTTGCATATAGCTTTGATGCATTATATGTAGGCATGGTGGCAAAAATTGCCAGCAACCACAGTTATCGATCACGTATTAGTCATTGCTTACTTATCTAAGCCTTGGTCTTATGTGCGTTAATTTCACTATTCCATGTATCATGTTTCACCGCACATCAAGACGACCCAACAGAAAGAAACTCGACAACGGAAGACAATGTTCATGGGATGTTGTTCGGTGTTTCTACAGAATCGACTGCTCCTGTGACTTTAATGTTTTTCTCGAAAATTTCTGGTTAATATGGACAGTCGATTCTACAGAAACACCCGACAACAAGTTATGAAAGGAATTGGACATCTTGGTATACGTTTCGTGTGACATCCGTCACCCAGTAGGATTAATTAACTTTGACCATTAACCTAGTGTTTGACATTTAGTTAAGCTTATGTGCAAACGTGATCCGAGAACATAGAAAACAAAAATTTTAGGAGCTAAGTGGTTTAGCCATTATTAATTCCCTCTATTTTTGTTATTCATAATGAAATTCTATGTATTCACGTTTCCCTAAAACGTCGAATTAATCCTAAATGTCGAATTAATCCTAAATGTCATTCCTTAGGAGCCCTGGTTTTACGAACGTGCCTTCGACCTATGATTCTAGTTAAACGTCATTAATGGTCAACGATATGCTTAAGTTATTTTAACATATTAGTGGCACTCACATTAGTAAATTAAAGTCATTTCACGTTCTACGTCTTTTACTTTTACCCGAAAATTCACATTCGCGTTTAAACGTTTACGGATTTAGCATTTGACGTTTTTGCGTAACATTTACAAAATAATATCATCGCCCTTGAAAACATTAGTTTAGCTAACTTATACACTTCACATTATACATTATACACTTTACTCATTTTACCCTCACCTTTATACTTATAAACTTACATTATACATTGATTTAAGTTATACAACTTAATACACCTAATATATAAACCATATACTTGCAAAATACAAAAAAATACCTCCCCCTTCTAGAAGACCCAAAACAAGCCAATCATGCCCCCACCTCTCCATGGTCCAATGAAATTAGTTGTTTCTTTTACCCATTCTTACACACCTTTACCTCTTTTCCATACAACAATCAATACCCCTTTCACTCTCTCACTTATATTCTCTCACTCACAACATACACACACACACACATAAATACTAATTTATCTTCCTCCTCTTCTCTCTTTGAATGGCAAGAAACACCAAAAACAACCACCATAGCCAAAAATCTCCAAGATTTACAAGAACATCATTTTTAGACACTATAAACCCTTGTAAACACTAATCACCAACAAGAAACCACCAATAGAACTTACTCAAAAACCTCAAGTACATCAGCCCTCAACTCATATTCATCATATTTTCAAGTTATAAAGGTAATAATCAATGTGCAAGACGACTTGTGTCCATCTTGCACCAAGACTCTTTAAAAACAATGTTTTATGCACTTTTATTGCACTCTTTAGTTATGAACATTAATCTTGAAGTAAAAATGGACTTAATAACTTATTATGACTCTAAAATTATGTTTGATATAAAGTATAAACTTGCTTTAGTCATTTTTGGTTTTTGGTATAAAAAGAATGCATGGAGATGGTGGGTAAAATGGGGAAAACCTTGCTGATTGAAAATAAAAGTCTCACTAAAACGGCCATAACTTGCTCAAATTTTGGAGTTATGGTTGGATTTTTCGAGCTAAATGAAAGTCTTTGAGTTATCTGCAAAAAGTTTCTTTATCCCAAAACCAAAGGAGCAGATTTAGGCTTTCATATACTGCATGCAAGAAAAGTGTGCAAATCTGTCACTTTTGGGACAGACTTTACACATGATTTATAAACATCTATAAAATGGTTATATTTTAAATCTATTTGCATGAATCCAACTCTAATATTTAAGTATAATCCTTAAATTTATAAATCTAATGGCCTTTTGTAACAAAGATTTGATTTAGGTGCATTTGATTGGGTGAAAGTGAGAGTGTAAAATCTGAAATATGCATGCACAAAAAATTTGTCCTTGTTTAATTGGGAATATCTTGGTCACACTTTTATGAAAATGACTCATTCCACCTCTCAAACTTCATTTAATATGTTAGCTTTCAAACCCCAGAGGTCTTGTTAGAATAGCCATTCATTTGATCAACTTTTGAGCTAAAAGAAAACATGTTGTCTAGTGGACTGTTATGGACAAATTTGATATACCATATTGTTTGAGTCATATCTCACTAAATAAAACTTGTTAAGAGTTGAAATTAGATCTGGAATACCTCCTATATGTTTACTAAAACCTACCAATTACCTAGGTCATGATTCAAAGGTCTAGACCCTCTGCTATACATGTTTTGTAAAAGTATCCAGATTTAAGTTCAAAACTTGTATGAGTCATTTGGCTAGGTTAAAACCAAGAGAAAAATCCACCGAAATTCATGGAAACTCTAAACGCATAGTATTAAAATATATGTAAAGGACTTGGACCAGAAATATTTTTAACTTGATCAAACGGCTACTCGAAGTGGTCGAATTTTCGGGACAGATTTGGCATTTTAAGTACCTTGTGAAAAAATGACTTTTGGTAACAAATCTAGATAATTGACACAATGAGTAAACTTAAAAATTTGTCATAGCATATCGTTTAGAGTCTAATTACTACTATTTTCTTGCCTTAGGTCGTAATTAGAAGGCGCACATTCCAGGGGTCTCCTGGTTGTTATTCGTTGAACCGTAAATGTACTCACTCTCGTATCCGCTAAGGTAAGTTTCGTATCCTCTTTTTACTTAAGTTTTTCCTTGGGGGAAAATGATACTCAAATTGTTTTTTGAATGCTTTTTATGTTGTGATACAATGTTTTCATATTTTTGGACAAGATGTGTGTTTTGATTGCAATATGTGTCTTACTGTGTGAATCTAATATGTGGGATACAATTATGCACAACTGTTAACTCTAGGTTGGAGCCTCAAATAAATATTGATAGTACTATTGGGGTTGACATCCCCACCCTTGTTTCTTTATGTGGTTCTTGTCAAAGGGTGAATATTATATAACCAACTGGGCTAGCTCAGTTGGCCACCAAGGGTAACTTTGGGGAGGTATCATAGGAGAGGTCTCAGGTTCTAGTCTCACCATGGACCTTCAGAGGCGGAAATAAATAGAAGCAGGAGTGGGGTTTATCCCCTAAGGCGAAAGTTTGAGGCTTGCATATTGCCCGATTGGATGTCACTGTGGGCTCGAATCACTAACTACTAACTTGTCGTTCAAAAAAAAGGGTGAATATTATATGGCCAAAGAATGTGTGTTTGCAGTCATGAGGTTCAGTTGTTGTGCTTGTGTGATTTCAATTAAGTGCTCGTATGTGTATATCTTACTCACTATTGTCCTAAAAAATTTATTATGCGCAAAAAATGGGTTTACTACTTAAACCTACGAGCTCACCAACTTTATGTTGATGTTTTCAAGTATCTATTTTCAGGTGATAACAATAAGGATGCTTAAGGAATATAGTGCTTCCTGCCTTGCCTAGAGAGACCTAAGATGAAACCCTTTTGGGTCATAGTCTTTGGGCGAGTTGCATTTGTCTGTGTTTTATGACTTTCGTAAATCGTTGTTTCTGTTGCATGCTTATTCTGAGATGTGGGATCTTATGACAATTAGAACTTAGTTGTTGTGATATTAACATCGTGATGCAAGTCCTCGCTTGTACTCATCGTCGTTGTGACACTTTAGGTTGAATGTTCATTTAGAAAATTATCTATTGTGTTGTACCAATGCTTTGTGACGGTTCCTCTCCATCACGCCTCGTATTTCCACCTTTGGCGGGGTGTAACACCCCGAGCCAGGTTATGGTCTATGTAACATCCGGCAATTTTTGAAATTTTAAATGACGATTTTACCCTTTGACTTTTTGGGTCTGACTTGACTTTTTGACTTTTGGTCTTTTATTGTCACATAAAAGCAATTACCGCGTAACCGGTAAAATTTTCGGAACATATTTTAAATAATAAATCATATTTATTATTACATCTCTCATGTGCAAAGTTATTTTTAACTTACTCGACTTGAAAACGAAAAAGATATATGTTATTCCTAAGCTGACGTATCAAAAACGAACCACTAAATCACGTTTTCACAACTCGGACTTTAAAGCAATTTGATGTAAAACAATATTTAGGACAACTTTTCAGCTTTGCCCGAGACCCAAAAACAGACAGAGAGTGACTAAATGCCCTCGCAAGATTTTAGAAACAAGAAAATAATTAAATTATATTTAATTATCACTTTTAAATAAAAATATTTAATAAATTATTTATCATTTTATTCAGTAACGTTGGTTAAAAACGCAAATATTCAAGTAAAAGATCATTTTGCGAACAAAGTTTATCAGTAATACACAAATAAATAATAAACGTTTTAAATAAATTGATAAAAACGTTTATGAAAATTAGTCAAGTGAATACTCATTTTCGTTGAAAAAATGATTTGGAAAACAATGGCGTAAGTTTTGGGACTCGAATCGACCGGTAACTAGTTCAACAAGCCCCGAACCGATAGTTATTGAAATTATGTTAAAAACTTGCAAAATAAACCCTAAACTATTAATCACTTTCTATTCTCATTTTAAACTTTTATATATATATAAAAGTTTTATATCTTTTTCATTTAAAACAAAAATTTAACACACACATACCCCTCTCTCTCTCCCATGTTTTCCGGCCGCCGCTCTGGCCACCGCCGCCGGCGCTACGGAAAACTTTTCCGGCGTCTTTTTCGGCCGAATCCAAAAATAACCCCATGCCCCGAATCTACCCATCCCCACCACCACTCCTGACACGCGCCACCCGCTACCCCTTCTTTTTTTTCGGCCGACGACAGCCACCATCACACCGACCACCACCAAGGGTGCGTCGGTTTACTGTGCACCGCAGCTAGGCTGCGTTTGGTTTGTGTTTTGCACCGAAAAGGGTACGTTCAGTGTATGGTTGCACCTAGGGTGCGTTCGGTTTGATGTTGTGCACCAAGAGGGTGGGTCGGTTTGGTCATAACCACCTCAAGGGTGCGTTTGATTTCGGGTCAGCCACCCATAAAGGGTGTGCGTGTGGTTTTTTATTTATTTATTTAACAAGCACAAGAGTGCATTTTGGTTTAAGCATAAGCACCAACAGGTGCGTTTGGTTTGGTGGGGCAGCCACCAAAATAAGGGGCGTTTGGTTTGTTATATTATATAGGGTGTGTTTGATTGATAAACGACCCACTAGGGGTGCGTTTGGTATAGTAACTGCAGACTAGGGGTGTTTGTTTCTTTGTATTATCCCCGTAAGGGTGCGTTTGGGATTGCAGAAACACCCAAAGGGGGGTGTTTGGGTTGGCAGAAACACCCAAAAAGGGGTGTTTGGGTGAGCAGGAAACCCCAAAAGGGGCGTTTGGGTGAGCAGAAAACTATAAAGGGTGCGTTTGGGATAGCAGGAAACCCAAACAGGGGTGTTTGGGACAGCATGGGTGTTTGGTTGGGCAGATTTGCAACAAAGGGTGCGTTTGGTTTAGCACAAAGACCAACAAGGGTTCGTTTGGTTTATGCAATTGACTAATAAATATAACACGAGATTTATAAATTATAAATTGAAACTAAATGTGGTTAATGGACTAAATAAATGTGAAATTCATTACTTTGTTTTAGTTTGATATATAAATAATAAGTATAACATATGATTTTATTATAAAAACGCGGATGTTTGGAAAGTGGATAAAACATTAAATTTATAAAAATGGAAACAGTTATATAACCTGAAAGATCATGTCGAAATCTATATAAAAATTTATATTTAGTAATGTTTTACTAAACCTCTATTATTTTAGAAACCCGGTAAAAGAGACTAAGTTATATTTTAAAGATATATTAAATTATAACTGTACAATAACTCGACAACGAATAAGAATTATACTTTTACAAATGAGACAACGATTTTAGCTACGGATCCGTCAATATGACGAAAGATTAATTTATAAAATATTATATATAAATTCCCTGACCGAGGAAGGTAAAATCATAACTTTGGTTAAAAGCTTTACAAACACGGTGTTTAAATTCTAACTTTAGACGTTGTAGTCTATTTTATGCAAGACGTTTTTATTAAATTAAATTGGTGTCGAAATAATTTGTTCAATATTCTTTCTCACGTTCCTATATATATACCTGTAAAGTATATAGTATAACTTGCACGAAAGCTTTGGATTGTCTTATCTCGTTATATATAATTCACGGTACGAATTATATCTTGTTCATTTTTCATATGTAATATATACAGAATATATTACATACTTTTCGTTTACATTTCGATTTACTTTATTTAACCAACCACCAAACCATTACAACTTGAGATCTAAATCCGTTATCAATGCGTCGCGTTGATGTAACCATATATCGGAAAACCCAGATACATTACTCTAGGCTAGTGGGTCTTAGCCGTTAAGATAAACCGCAACTTCTTGATCGAGCCGTTCCGGTTTTCCGTTTGTGTTGTGCTTAATATGTGCAGTTCTGCAAATCGTTCTACAACATCAATGTGAGTTTATAGCCCCATGTTTTACTTGTTTTACATATATTTTTGGGGTGAGAACATGCTTGTTTGCAAATGCGTTTACATGGTTGATTACAAATTGGTTGCATACTCATTTACATAGTTCGCTATGGGATACATTATTTGACTTCATTTTTGGTCACAAATACATACTTTACTTTTGAAATGATTACGGATTAGCTTAAGCGGATTGAACTGATAACAACAAGTTACTGCCCGGGTGTTCTTGGAAGGGACACCGGTAACGGGAGTACATATTTTTACATTACTGCCCGGGTGTTCTTGGAGGGGACACCGGTAACGAGAGTAGATATTCTTTAAATAAATGCCTGGGTGTTCTTGGAGGGGACACCTGTGATGGGTATATATAAGTCTACGTCACAGCTTCATGAACTGTAAATCACTTGGAGGGTGAGCGCGAATGTTATGAAATAGATCTATTCGGGTGTGATCCCCGTTCGGGTGATTAGCTATCACTGGGCAAACGAACGTTATAGCATGTCGGAGGGTGTTCTTGGAGGGGACACCTGCGATAGGTACATATTAGTGCATCGGTCTCATGAACTTAGAGTAATCGTATAATTTATGTTTTATTACACACTGATCATTTACGCGTTGTCTTGAAATAAGTGGCAATACTACTCTTGAACAAAGGTGGTCCAACTTATCATTCGTTTTGGGACTATCTGGGGATTAGAAATGGTCTATGACATATTTTAAATTCTTATGATTTTTAAAAAACACCTATTCATACATTTTGGATGAACATTAAGGATTTGAAACGGTCATACATACTTTACAGAATTTTTGGTTCAGCATTTTATATTTAAACGGAACCATATGAACCTCACACTTTATGTTGACAATTTTTTAAGCATGTATTTTCTTCAGGTGAATTAGTTGCGTTGCCTACGTGATGTGCATTGGGAGTCTATAATGACAAGATTTCATTCATTGGTATTACTATCCTTATATATACAATTTTGATCATATCTCTTTGTATCGCTTTTCAAGCTTTTCTGTATGATGCAAATTAATGGGACAAATGTTGATATCAAATTTCAAGGAAATCAACAGATTAGATTTTTAAATGAACATTTAGAGAGTCGTTCTCTTGTTGTATGTAGCGCTGTGTAATATGAAAGTAAACTCACCCGGGACACATTTCCGCCTTTGACATATTTTTTATGGGGTGTTACAGATTGGTATCAGAGCACTGGTTATAGGGAACTAGGTTGCATATTTTACCCTAGACTATAACCGTTTTCACAAGCATTGCATCACAGCAAACATTTTCAAAATGCATACACACTACTTGCTTACTTGCTTAGGTTACTTGTTACCTTAAGTGCTTACATGACATACATATATATAATATATATGCTTGCATTCCTTTTGCGTATATCGTACGTTTATTTATATAAGAGTTAATTATATAAATACTAGAACATTTCTTAAGACATTGTGGGTTGCACAATGGTCTCATTTATACCTCAGACATTGTAAGTTACACAATGGTCTCATTTTACTTCTTAGACATTGTGAGTTGCACAATGGTCTCATTTCGTTCTCAGACATTTAAGTTAAACAGATGGTCTATAAGAATTTTATTTTTCTTCATAGGCTTTATAACAATATGTATTACCGGGACCGTCTAATTATTGTGTTTACATGGAATTATGTATGAATCTAAGTATTACAAGTCTTGTATGGGCGGGACTTGTAATATGAGGATTGATATGATAATTGTTATGTTAACAAAACCCGTCACAGTTCTGTTTACATAGGATTATGTATGATCTAGTTTATAAGTATTGTATGGGCGAGACTTGTTAAATAGGAGGATTTATATGATAATTGCTATGTTGACTCGTTCATATAGACCTTTACCTTATTTACTCTAACCGAGTACTCATTAACTATCTTGAACTCTAGGTCGATATTCCTTGGTAGTTTTACTCCCCGTCTCCGAAGACGAGTTTTAAACACCGCCCCATACTCATTAGAAGCACATGCATCGCTGTTATTCCATCAACTTGAAGTTATGTGTGTACGCGTTATTGCATCAGAAATTATTAGTAGAATGATTTATAATCTCTTTATGTGTATGGATTGGGACGCCTATACATTTAAATAATAAATTTTATAAATCATCGAACCATAAGTTTATCAATTATTAATTTACATAAATTGGGGACGCTTTCTTTATGACCTAAACAATGAATTATAAAATGGGTGGGCTTAATGGTATCAAATATGACACGAGATATGAAACTCGAACCCGATATATCACAAGAATCCGTATTCTAAAAGGTCTAGAAACACAATAGTGTCTCTGCCACTTCACCAGATTTAAGCCTCACATTGGAACTTACATGAATCTCATTCTGAAGATATTCTTTTGCCGTGCATATCCTGGCAATCACGAACTGTTCGTGGAACTAACGCTTGTTACACACTTGAATAAATTAGAAATCCTGTTTGGTTCTATGTTTTGGTCTTACAGTCTTTCTCTAGCTGCTAATGTGTCTCAACATCCTGTTGTTTAAGTTTTTGCCTTTAGCAGCAGATCTTAGTTATAGAAGTCTTGTTGATCCATATTATCTTTTACCAATTTCCACAAGTTTCAAATTCTTCTCCTGTCAATTCTTTTATCGCATATGACTGAAGACTAAGGTACATCTTTTAAAAGTTCCATCAGCTCTGATGATCTGGGTAATAATTATTCTTTCATTTCTTTATGATCTTCCTCAGTCAACAATGGTTGGAGGCTTAGTAGCCAAAGGAATAGCATCAATTGCTACTTCTCTTTCATCAGGAATAATTTTCATGAGCTCTTTAATCTTAGTTGCTTCTTGTCAATCATCACTTCAGTTGTCTCGCTTGAAACATCATCTACCTTTTTGCTTTTTAGTGACCTCTCGTTCTAGCTCATCTCCTATCTCTTTAATATTACCTTCCACCATGTCTGTTTATAATCACAAACATGTTCACTTTTGAAAAGCTGTGTCAAACATTTCTTTGCTTGAATATATAAAGTCTTTAGATTTCAAGTCTTTGCAACCTTCCATCGTTCTTAAGGTAGGTATCATGGTATTCCTCGTTGAGCTTTGGTTGGTGTTTGTTCCTATTATCTTCTGCTCTTTTAGTTGCAAAGTGTTTTATTCTTTGCTCTAGGACTTCTTTAAACAATGTGGCTTTTTGTTCAGTTGTGAACTACTATTGTTCTTCAGCTTGCAATCTTTGAGCCAACTGGTATCAACATCAAACTTTAGCATGGAATAATCATCCATCTTAGTTAAGGCTACATTGGCTTCATCTTTCTCCCTTGTAAGTCTCTCCTCTTCATCAATCTCTGATTGTAATTTAAGTGCAATCTCTTCGTCAAGCTTGATCTTTTTTCTTCAAATGCTTCTCAGGTTCTATCATTTTCTCTTTGCCTTTGTCCTGAACATTTGATCTGTGATGATTGTGAGGAAATTTTTGTTGTTGTTGTTTATCTATAAAGATAACTTATCCTAACAACGAGAAATTCAACGTTTCTCGGTCTTGAGCTGTTCTTACAAGACATTCAAAGTTTTAAGCTCAAGAAAAAGGATAGTGTACGCATAAGTGCGCTTACCCTTAGAGTTGGAAGAGAAGTCTTCTAACATGATGTTTTTCAAAATGTTGAACACAATTTTTCAAGAATTTCTCACTGACGATTCATAATCTTTCAAAATTGTGTGTTCAACACTCCATCTTTCAAGGGGGAGTTTTTCGAAAAACAACATTTAATGAGTTTGGATACATCATCTCACGACCATTCTTATGTATTCAAACCATTCCCAAAAAGTCTCTTAATAACAACAAGATAATGATGACAATTCAATAGAATGATCGTTATAAGATGACTAAGTGTTCAACCTCAATTTTATATCGATTTTACAACTTGGTACCATAGTTTTTGGTGTCAAACATATGTAAAATTGAGGGGGAGCAAGATGACACAGTTCCAAATAATTCATGCTAAGCTTCAACGTTTTTCCCCATGGCCTTTTCAAGACAAATTTTAATCACACAGTATTTCAAAATCTAAGTGACTTAGAATTTAAAATAAGGGGAGAAATGTAATTAAAATGTGATCTAAAGACTCAAAGTGCTATTCGAAAAAGGTTTTATGGTTACGATCTCATACCCTACAACATCTTATTTCACGACGATTCTGAAGTCATAAGGTGGTAAGGTTAGGAATTTGTCCTATGATCCAACCAGAACCGGAGGGATCTACCCAAGGACACTCCATAGTTAGAAATAGCAGTCCTTAGGTATGATTGGAGATGAATGTGTATAAGGGAAGAATGCCGACTAAGATTGAGCTAACACTGGAACAATCACAACAAGGTGTTAGTAATGACGTCTTGGTAAGCATTGAAGGGGTTGAAGAATTAAAAAGAAATGTATGGATAAAGGGTCTAAAGAAAGAAGCCCTCCACACAACTTAGGCAGAAACCGGGTCAATACATATGCTGTCAGAATCACCATGTTGATTGCTGACATTGAAGACGACATCATGGACCCAGTGATGCAATGCACAACCCTTTCCCAAGCCATGTTCGGTTTTCTCCTCAAAAAAACTTGTCCCCCCCCCCCCCCCCCCCCCCTCATTTGTCCACGAGATACACACACTTTCTATTGACTTTCCTCATTCTGAGTTAGTTATAATAAATGAATAGTCAGTCTGCTCACCATCCGATACTAAAACCAAAACGCACTAATCGAGTCTAGACCAAGAGATCATCATAAATAAATCTCATTAGGACTCATACATGACAAACACTTTGTGGAACATCATTAAATGTTCACAAGCTGTTAACAAGAGTCCTTACGCATTTAACCTTGTGATTTTGCCAGAACATTCAGAGTGATACTCTTTAGTATTCACAATGACGAGATGGAAATCCTGCTTGAGCCAGCATCAAACAAGCTCTTGGTAGGTGACTTACGAGATTCTATATGAATCAAACTTGTGTCAACTGGAAAGAAATGATGGTGCGATTCAATGTGAATCAAACTTGTTCCAGGAAATGAATTGACGGCTTAATCAGAAAGATAGTAACTATCTGATTCACTCTTACCGTGTTGTCTGCTTTGAGACGTTCCGGTAATGAGAACAAGCAAGCATGGTAAATCTAATACATATGTGTTAGAAGATCCTACGCTTTGAGCTGGAAACCCTGTCAAGGAGATTCTTTGAATCTACCTGATCACAGGTACAGTATTTATACTGTAAAACGGTCCTACGAAACCGGAGGTTAATCTAACCAAATCCGGACGAATGACAAAGCCATATTCGTCCACACGCTTTATTGCTAACTGTTTTATTTTAGGATACATAAATCTGGGAGATGGTGATTGCCTTCATTCCAGCTGAAAGTCAGATTCATTACCACATTGCTCATGCTCATCTACAAAGACATTCTATAAAGCATCAAGATTCAAGAATCATAGAAAGCTCAAAACATTAAAGACAAAAGACTTCCCCAGCGCAAACTCTGATATTAAAGATAACCTCCTCAGAAAAATTCAAGCTTCGGGGAGATTGTTAGCAAGCTTTCAAGGATGATGCAAAGTATGAGCCATGTTGGTCAAGACACAAGACGCAAGGTGGCAAAGATGATCAAGACAAAAGGATAAAGATTTAAAGATCTCGTCATATAGACGAAAATCGTACGAGACAATGACAAAGGCTCAAGATCAAAAGATCACAAAGCATTGAAGGAACAAGCATACACGAATTCAAGACCAAGACCAACAAGATCTTAACTACAAAAGCAATCTCAATTGATCTCATGAAGAAAGTGTCACAGATGAATCTCGAACTTTCGGGGGGAGATTGTTAGCCCTCAAAATATTGGTCGAACAATGGAAGTTCGTTTCATAATTATATTAGGACTCGGTCACTAAATTAATATACTTTGAAATAGGCTACACTGGGTAAGAACTGGCTTCTTAAATCAATTCTAAACCGCGGTCACGTGTATCGGGCGGGCGAAAAGGCCCAAAGTAATCCCGAGGCCCGACACCGTAGAAAATACCCAAGGATGCATAAAACCTCTTGGTATTTAAGTATAACTACCTCCTCTCCGAGTGTATGGAGAAGGGGTGTATGGTTTCATGAGTTTCATGATAGCGTCATTTTGTAAAAAAGGGCAATGAATAGGCAGGATGGGCCGGCTCGTGTTAGTATCATATCCATATGCGAGATGGGCGGTAGCTCTGATTTGTTTACGGTTCTCTCGGGGATACGAGATTGGACGAGGGGTTGGTCCGTCAGTCTATCTATCACTACATACTATATCTCTAATCCAATTTTCACTCTCCATCCACTTCATATATGCTGATGTGTTGTTTGTCAAGATATGAAAGTGAAAATGAGTTATATTGGTATGACACATGATATAAATCTACTTCCCAAAAATTGGACAACCCCCTGTTGTAGACTTCCCTATCCAGCTTGCTCCAGCATAATCACTATCAGTGTATGCCACCAAATCAAAAAGAGAATCTTTTGGATACCAATGGCCCAATTTTGGTTGACCTTTTAAGTACCTAAAAATCCTTTTCACAGCATAAAGATATGTAACCATTGGATTTACTTTGTATCTAGCACATGCACATACTGCAAACATGATGTCAAGTCTTGAAGATGTAAGATACATCAATGAACCAATCATTGACCTATACATATGAACATCCACTTCTTCACCATCTTCATCTTTGAGCAAAGGCTTTTAAGTTTCCATTGGTGTGCTTGCAGTCTTGACTTTCTGAAACCTAAATGTTGATTGATTTTTTATTTTTTTCGCTTTTTTTTTTTTGAGAATTTCACCAACATATTTATCTTGACTAATAAATATTCCAATCCTTCTCTCTGCACTTGTAATCCCAAAAAGAATTAAGTTCACCCATAGAACTCCATCTGAAAGTTTTCCATGCATCAACTTCCTCAATGCATTGCACAGTCTCCTTCTTTGTTGAAGCCCAAGATATATCATCCATAAAAACTTTGGACAAGCAAATATTACAATTTGTGCCTTTTGATGAATAAGGTTTTGTCAATTTTCCCTCTTTGAAACTCATTGTCCAACAGATATGTTGACAAGGTTTCATACCAAGCTCTAGGAGCTTGATGTAGTCCATACAATGCTTTTTCAACCTTGTACACTCTATCAGGAAAGTCTGGATCTTCAAATCCTGGTGGTTGACATAGATACACCTCTTCTTTAATCTTTCCATAGAGAAACTCACTTTTTACATCCGTTTGATACACCACAAAATTTTTAAATGAAGCATAAGCTAAAAATAGCCTAATTGCTTCAATTCTTGCAACAGGGGCAAAGACTTCATCATAGTCAATCCCTTCTTCTTGTGTGTACCCTTGAGCAACCAATCTTGCTTTGTTTCTTATCACAATTCCTCTTTCATCCTTTTTATTCTTGAAGACCCATTTAGTGCCTATAGCCCTTTTTCCATTTGGTAAATCCACTAAAGTCCAAACTTCTTGTAGCTTGAATTATAGAAGCTCTTCCTGCATAGCCTCTATCCAGCTTGGATCCTTTAATGCATGAATTACCTTTTTAGGTTCTTCTTGTGATAAAAAGCAAGCAAACAAGCAGTTTTGAAGGTCTTTATGGTTTGTTCTTTGTTGAATAGTACTAACAAACCCATGTTCCTCTAAATTCTTTGACATTCTTCTTGTTTGTGTAGCTGACAGCAAATCACAACCACTGATCAAGAGGAAGATCTTTATGAATTCTTGTAGTTAGATTAGGACTGACTTAGATTGTTGTATTCAAGTTGTTCATGTCAGCCTCTACACCATAATCTTCATCATCTCTTATGAAGCCAAATATGCTAATATCTTCCAAAGAAGACATATTTGGATCAAATGGAAGTTCAATGCTTTGTTTTTGCACCACATATTAACTCATTTGTGCAAGCAACATTAATGTTTTTTAGTTGTTTAACATTATCCTCTTTCTCTTGATCTTTATATTCACTATCTTTTCTTGGATCTTCATCAACCTTTTTTCCATCATTACTTGAAGGTTTGGATCCATCATCATGAGAACTCTTTAGATCTTAGGAAAATGATGGATTAGCAGTCCATAATGGTAGCAAAATGTAATCTTTGACAGATTATGTCTCCTTTCTAGCTTTGACCTTCATTATCACTTGCTTTTTAGTACCTGCAAAACCATTAGACGTGTATCTCAACAATTGCTCATAATTCTTTGTTCTTGTTAGTGCATCAATATCAAATAGATAATCTGGTCCACTTCTTGCAACATCAGATGTACTTTCACTGAACCTAATATGCAAGTTTTCTTCCACTATCCTTGTTTTACTATTGAATACTCTAAAGGCTTTATTATTCAAAGAGTATCTAACAAAGAAACCTTTATCAGCTTTACCATCAATTTTCCTAAGCTGATCCTATGATTGAAATGGTATCAGGACACCCAAATGAGTCTCATAAAACTGTGAAGTTGGTGTTCTATCATGAAAAAGTTCTATTGGGTCTTGTTATGAGGCTTTAACTACAACACCTAAGTCAATCTATACACTGCAAGCAGTATTAATTCTTCTGCCCAAAAGTAGTTGGCAACTTAGAATCAGCTAGCAATAGTCTAGCAGCCTCAAATTAGTGTCCTTTCTCTCCTTCAAGCAACTCCATTTGTTGAGTGAGTTCACTACACTAAATTGTCTTAGAATACCTTCATTTCACAAAAGCTAATTCATTTCTACTGTTCTTGAGAACCAGTTCCATTATCATTATCACATCTAATCACCTTAACCTTGTGATCTACTAGATTTTCTATCCTATTTATAAAGGAATTAAGATTGCCACTAGTCTCATCCTTAGTAGCTAGAAAGAAAACCCATGTAAAACTACTGTAATCATTTGTGACAACTAGGCAAAATATTTTCTTATTAAGGCTTTTTATTAATGTTGGACCAAACAAGTCCATATGCAACAAATGTAAAGGAAGAGTGATTGATTTCTCTATTTTAGACTTACAAGAGGCTCTATGATTCTTTCCCTTTTGACAAGCAACACAACATTTTTAAAAAGTTTTGAAGGTAAACCTCTTACAAGATTTCCCTTAACCAATTTATTCATGGTTTTAAAATTTAAGTGACCTAGCCTTCTATGCCAAAGTTTAGATTCATCATATGTGGCTTTTGCAAAAAGGTAAGTTAAACCTCCTTTAGGAACTATGTTCTTTAAATCAACACTATACATATTGTTCTTTCTAGGAACTCTAAGTAAAACTTGACTTTTCATCAATTATCTTAAAGTTTAGAGATAAAACAATACATTCAGTGTCATTAAAAAGAACACTATTCTTTTTATCACACATTTATGAGACTCTAAAGAGATTAAACTTTAACTCTCTCACAAAATACACATTATCAAAATCTAGATTACTAGTTTTAATGGTATGTTTTCCTGTGATTTTCCCTCCTTTGAGGTTCCCTCTAAAAGCAACATATCCTCCATCTATTTCTTCATAGTCTGTAAGATAAGACATGTTCCCTATCATGTGCCTTGAGCATCTACTATCAATCACTCCTTGATCCTGTAAATCTATTTGTGGATTGCCCTCCACATTAGATAAGAAAATAAGTTTCTTTTGGGGACTCAAGCCATCACTGACTTGAATCTACCTTGTGCATCAATATAATCAAATTTTTAGGGTAATTGATACACTGTTGTGTTTAGAAACATGGTCTAAAACTTTAAGCTTTAGTTTCCAAACCCAACAAGCTGAGGCCTTAACAGCATTAAAATATTTCCCTTAACAGCATTAACTACTGCTTTTGGTCTAGCAGTATTAAATTTTTTACCCCTAACAGTATTAACCCTTTGATTAATATTACTGTTTTTAAATGATGTGTTCTTATGAATGGGCCTCTTGTCAGTTGAATGTGCTGTTTTAGAAAGATATGACATTGGTCTAGCAGCATTCACTGTTGTTTTTGAGTGAGCAGCATTAACTTGTCTAGCATTATTAATCAATACTACTATTTTTGAAATATATTGTCTAGCAGTATTAATTGATACTAAACCAGACTTCAGTAGTACTGCTCTTGGAACCAAGTTCTTTTTAGCATAAGGGTGAGTCTTTTTAGTAAAGTTTTGATGATTCACCCTTTGAGCATTGTTCCAAACAGGTTTTTACCATCCTTTGATTTTGAAACTGTTTTTTATGGTAATTGCAATCAACCTGTAAATGATCAAAGCTTCCACAGACATAACATGCCTTATTAAACATCTCAAAATTGCTTCCTAGATTTTGAGACATCATATTGTTCCAATTTATTTGATTGCCTCTTAGACTGTGAGTGTTTTGCCTATGTTGCTCAACTTGTTTAACAGTTTTCCTAGCAGTTTTTTCTTGTTGTTTAGATTTGACAAAATCTTTCTTAACGATACTAGGCCTAACTATTTTCTTTTTAGTTTTAGGCTGAGACACATCCTCTTCCTCATCATCTGACACTCATTCTTCAATACTTAGGGCATCACCATACTTCCTAACTACCTTAGGCTCTTCTTCACTAGACATAGCTTTACAGTTCTCAACTACAGGCTTATTAACAAACTCATCTAAACCAGTAAAAGACAAGTCAGGTGTTGGAGGCATGAAATTTCCTGTGTAGGGAGGTGGAACTGCATTATAATTTTCATAGCCTAAACCTTTCTTGCAATTGTCAACTATCTGACACTCTATGAGCTTGTTTAAACTTTTAGATGCATGTTCAAATTTATCTACATTAAGTTGAATGTCATCTTTTTCTTTTTGAACTATTTCAAGCTTCTTCTTAAGCTCTCTAATAGCTATTTCTCCTAAATGAATTTCAAATTTTAATCCCTTAATATCTTGTAAATAAATAGACTCATTTGCTTTATAAACTTCAAGTTTTTCTTCCACTGACTTTAAGCCTGTCTTATAACCTAGAACCATTAACTCAGATTTCTTTAAATCTTTTAATAGTTGATCATTTTGAGATTTAAGAGATTCAATAGTTTTCAAACAAGATTTTAAACAAATAGAATCATTAGATACCTTTGAGTCAGAATTTGAAGATGAGAAAGCCATGAGTGCATAATATATCCGCCTTCCTCTGCCTAGATTCACACCAGTTCATATCCACCAAGACCATCACAATGACACCAAAATCTATGGAATAGATGTTTCACAGTGCACACTCCTTCTTGAGCTTTCTTTAATCTTGTTGTCTTGATTTCTTGGAGCTCTACACTCCCTAGCAAAATGTCCCCTCTTATGGCAGTTGTAGCACTCTACTTTGGACTTATCAAAACCAATGGTCTTATTGCCATTAACAGTAAGCTTCCTTCCTGTATTCTTCAAAAACCTTCCTGTCCTCATAGTCAACATGACCATTTACCATCTCTTCCATGTCATCTGGATGGATTTATTGCAAGTCCTCATGATTAAGTTGAGGACTATTTGGTTGACTAGCAAAAATGCACAAATAACAGCATCACTCAAGTTATCAATATTTGTAAAGTTAGCAGCATTAACTTACGTGCTAGCAGTAGAAACTCCATGGGCAGTATTAATTGCTTCATTAGTGCTGCTAGTGTTGTTATTTGAAAAGGACACAAAAGCCATGTTATGTGTGCTTGAACTTGAGCTAGACATCCTTTTTAAAAACGTCCTGGTTTTCATACACCTTAGGTTGTTGTAGAATCATACCATGCTCATGAATCCCAAATCAGCTTTAAATCCGTCCACTAGAAACATGAGTGATTCCACTAGAATGACAAACTTTAACAAACTTTTGATTAATATTTATCTTGTGAAAGCTTTTTTCATCCAAAAGCTTCCTACTTGACTCACAAGCTTTTGAAGTCCTATCAAAAGTTTGATCAAGCATCTCTACTAACAATGGAGAGCAGTGAAGTTTATCATATGGCTAGCTTAATAGATTCCTTTGAGTATTTTTTAGTATCTGATTTCCCCACCAAATCTCCTTTTCTATACTTCCAGTAAACTTCTTAGCATCCTTTATAGATTAACATTAACTGATGTTACATAATAGGAATGCCCATCATTAAAGTACTTCCTAGCTTTTTACCTCTAATCTTCTCTGTATGCCTTTTCTTCAGCGGTTTGTAATAAGCAATCACTATCAACACCAACTTCCACAGTTTTATGTTTTTGCAAAGGTTTGCAACCATTCTCTAGACTCCCACAATGCATATGATCCTAACATCAGGATATATGGTTTATCAATCCTCATCCTCCATATCTCAAACTCACTAGGTTTGAGCATGGGAACTTTGGATACAGCCACCATGTGTGCAGATGCTTGATCCATATCTTTTAGCAAAAGATCTTGTGTATAAAAACATGTTCTTCTTATTCAAAGCTTTTCAACAAGCTCTGATACTACTTGTTGATCCCACTTTAATAGATAAATTCCTTATGCTTTTTAGAGGTTTAGTTAAATTATATAAATCTAACACAAACGATAATAATAAGCATTTTGATTGAATGAATTAAACATTAATCAGAATCTAAACTTTAATATATAAGAAGAATTATCAATGAACAATAATTTTATGAACATGAACAATTCACAAATATGCCTACCAATATTAGTAATGATAACAATATGAATACTCTAAATGAATTAGGGTTACAAAGACCTCGAAGCAAAGAATTATGAATACGACTAAATTGATTTGGTTTTGTACTGGTATAACAATCCTATGCCCAAGGACCTCCTTTGTATAACACCAAGGAGTCCTACACGGCTTACAAGTACTTTCCCTAAGTATATTTTTAATACAAATAATTTTCTAAAAACGTTATTTATATTTTTCGACCTCTCAACGTTTTGATAATAACAAATGTAAAAACATTTACAATAAAATTAGATGTTAACAAATTATTAATCGTAAAATTACATTTCTAAGATTAGTGATCACTTAAGGTATGAACAAACAAATCATTAAGCATGATTAGTGATCCAGAAAATATTTTTCTCATCCATTACATTTTTACAAAAGATTTTCACAAATTTAATTATACAAAATATTTCTAATTAAAAGAAAAGTTTTATTAAAAACTTAAAATTTGAAATTCAAATTTTCCCTCCAAAACGGAAGCTTCTATACCAGATACGACATTCCCCACAAAAAGACAAAAAAAGTAGTGGAGTCTACTGGCGGCCCCCTTATAGGCCTGGCGGCCTCCTTATATATATGATGGGACCCGCCGGGACCTGACGCTGCCTCCAGATTACAGTTGGCTTTTCCAGTCACTAAAAATTGTGTCCACCCCTAGGCAGAAAATATCAGACCACTTTGCCATGTAATTTTCCTCACACACCATCTTTCACTCTCTAAAAACCTACATTCATCATACTAAATATCTAGATCACTAACATCTCTGATCTGTTTCAGTGATCTATTCTCTTCTTCACATCTATTCCCTCTCTATTCCAGTTGTAAGAAAAAGAACACCTGAACGTAATCACCAAAAACGAAGTATTGATTAAGTGATCTCTCCACTTATTTACTTCTAAGTACCAAACCCTATTGAAATTACTTGAGTATTTGTATGATTACGAATAGGTTTGTAAATCCGATAGTGTGTTAGATTTAGTGAATGGTATGATTATGAAGTGTTAATATTTGGTTCTAGCTAAGATTAGGACTTGACATCTAGCTTAGTGTCGGAAAATAACGTAAGCGACGTGTAAACGGTTTTCTCCCCCTAAAGGAAGCTTGTTGACATAGTGAAATCTTAAGTCGGATACTCGGGGAGTAGAGTAGGGCGAAGAGTTGCTTCGTAGCCGAACCACTATAAAATCTTGGTGTCTTGGTTTTTGGTTTATATAGTTCCTTTCCATATCTCTTTACAATATTATTGTTGGTTATCTAGTGATTTAGATTAGATAGTTATGCTGTCATAATGTGGAATGGTTAAACCATATACTCAGATCTAAAACATAATGAAAGCAAACTTTTAAAACGTAAAACGAACCTGTAAACTATTCACCCCCCCCCCCCCCCCCTTCTAGTTTCCATAATTAGTATCAGAGCCAAGGTCACTCAAGATTTTTAAAATATATTGTATTTGAAAACTTGGATCAATCTATGGATTCTGACAAATATCTAGAAGGGCAATCCATGCAAAGACCACTACTTTTTTAAAGTGATAGTTTTATTTATTAGAAAAAAAAAATTCGAGACATATGTGTAGAATCAAACAGATCTAGATGCATTGAGCATGTTATATATCAATGGCGAATAAAACCTCTGTACAAAAGTCCAGAAACCAAATTAGATAAGATATCCCTTTTGAAAAACAAAATGATGATCTCAAAAAGAGACTTGCGAAAAATAACAAAGCAAAAAGGTTTATTTACAATTCTTTGCAAGTGAAATAGAATATGAAAGAATTTTCATAGTGATAACACACAAAAGACATTATGGAAAAACTTTGTAAATCACCGCATACAAGGTAATAGACAATTCAAAGAATACTAAGATAGACCTTTTGGTTCAAGAACAATATGAACAATTCGTCATTTCCAAAGACGAATCTATAAATAGTGCTTTTGCTAGATTTAATACTATTATTATTAGTCTTAAAGCTCTTGATGAAGGTTATTCTAGTAAGAACTACGTAAGGAAGTTTCTTAGGGCTCTACATCCTAAATGGAGAGAAAAGGTCACGGCGATTAAAGAGTCGAAAGACTTAACGTCCCTTGATGAACTTATCGGGAACCTCAAAGTTCATGAAATGATCATCAAGAAAGATTCTGAAATATTCAAAGAAAAAGTTGAAAGAAAATCTATTGCTTTAAAGGCTAAGAAAAAAACTAGTGATCAAAAGTGTTCGACTTCCGGTAGCGAAGACGAAGAATACGCCATGGCGGTAAGAGACTTTAAGAAATTCTTTAAAAGAAGAGGTAGATTCGTGAGACAACCTCAAAACGACAAAAAGACGTTCCAAAGAAGCCATGATGACAAGAACGGTAAAAGTGATAGAAAATGCTTGTAAGTGATGCGCGACTCCTTGCAGAATCATCTTATTGGAGAATGTCCAAAACCACCGAAAGATAAGAACCAAAGAGATTTTTTCGGAGGCTCTTGGAGCGATAGCGGTGAAGAAGATAAGGAGAACATCAAAAATGAAACATGTCTTGTAGCTCATGCATCAAGTGAGGTATGTTCTGAATCATCTTACTTTAGTGATGAAAACTCATCAATTTTATGAATTATGCCTTTAGACAAACGAATATGATAAGTTATGCAATAAATGAGTCTATAGAGTAATCACTAATAAAACAAAAGGTTAATAAGCTACTAAAAAATCTAGAAAACAAGCTTAGAAATTAAAACATAATTATCCCACACTCGAGAAAAATAAGAAAAGTTTGATCCTCGAATTGTGCCAAAGTGGTCATACCTTAAAATTGAGAATTGAAAAACTCAAAGAAGGAACCCTCTAATTAAATAAATTTGAAAAGAGTTACACATTGCTTAAAATGAAATTTTACGTAATCAAAAACCCTCCGGTGATAAATTAGGTTTAGGGTTTAATTCATTTGAAGCATCATCTAGTGGAACTAAGAAAATAAAATTTGTGAAAGCTCAGAAAAAGACGTCTTTTAATGGAGGTCCCATAAATATGGGCGACCCCCAAATTGACCAGGTGGCCCCCAAAATAATTTTGGGACCGCCACCAGCAATGCCTGGATCTGAGAAAATTGTATCTTTTCAAAAATCTATTTTGGGTCCTAGACCAAAACACATAACTGTAAACAAAGTCAAAATTCCTGTTGCTAGTGACAATGAAGTTAAACAATTCTATAAGCCATTGTCAAAACCCGGAGTTGGATTTTTAAAACCCAATTTTAGATCAAAAACTCCACCTCATAGAAGAGTCAATAATAATTAGTCTCGTCCTAAAACACCGCAACCAAAAAGACATGTTGGTCGACAAAACCAACCTCATGGCTTTCCCATAACTTGGAACAACTTTCCACATCAAAGTTACATGCCATGGGAAATGTGTCTTCCATTCTCACATCCCAACCAATTGCATCAAATGAAAGGGATGTTTGGCACTAACAACTTTGGACCCATGAGATATTGGGGACCAAATGTTTGAGTTATTGTCTTATATAAATAGATATGCCTTATAGTCGACTTGGAGCCTGACGAATGGATCAAAGATAGCAGATGTTCTAAACATATGACGGGTATCCGAAAGCTCTTCTCCACTTACAAGGCATACAATGATATTATCGTACCTTTGCCAATGAATCTTCGCGGTAATATCATTGGCAAAGGTACGATTTCTAATGACTCTCTCAAAATAGATAATGTAGAACATGTTGATAACTTAGGATTTAACTTGCTAAGTATAGGACAAATATGTGATAATAAGTGTAGAGTAACTTTCTCTGAACATGATAGTGAAATTACTAAGGATGGTAGAGTCATAGGTAGAGGAATTAGGAAGAAAGGCTTATATGTGATGAAATTAGGAAATAAGCCAAAGGATCAAATTTGTCTAGTAACGATTGATGAAAATTCCACATTGTGGCATAGGAGATTAGGTCACGCAAACATGCATCTCATTCAATCATTGGCTTCTAAGGAATTAGTTAGAAATCTGCCTAAACTTAAGTTTGACCAACATTTTTGTGATGCCTGCAAAATAGGAAAACAAGCTCATGCTAGTCACAAAGCTAAGAATATAGTCTCAGTGACTAGATGCTTAGAACTTCTCCATATGGATCTCTTCGGTCCATCCGCCGTACGGAGTTACAGAGGAAACCGTTACACCCTAGTCATAGTAGATGATTACTCTAGGTATACTTGGACTAGATTCCTTAAGGATAAAACCGAAGCTTTTGATCAATTCGAAATACTTAGTAGGAAAATTCAAAACCAATTAGGTTGTTCAATAGTGTCAATAAGAACCGACCACGGTAGAGAATTTGATAATGAGGTGCAATTTGGAGAGTTTTGTAATGCCAATGGTATTACACATAACTTCTCGGCTCCACGCACTCCTCAATCAAATGGCGTGGTTGAAAGGAAAAATAGGACACTTCAAGAAATGAGTAGAACTATGTTGAATGAGCAATCGTTACCACAAAAGTTTTGGTGTAACGCCGTAGATACTTCAACATACATTCTCAACCGAATTCTTATTAGAGCCATTCTAGGAAAAACACCTTACGAACTTTTAAGAGGTAGGAAACCTACGCTAGATTATTTTAGAGTGTTTGGAAGCAAGTGCTTCATTTTGAACACCAAAGACTACCTTACCAAGTTTGACCCAAAGTCATACGAAGGTGTCTTTTTAGGATAATTCTCAAAAATAGTAAAGCCTACATCATCCTAAACAAACACACTAGGAAAGTTGAAGAATCACTTAACGTGACATTCGATGAAACTCCTCCACCCTCTAAGACATCACCCTTGGTGGATGATGACTTAGATGAAGAAGAAGCAATTAAGGTCACCGAAAAGAAAAACTTAGAAAGTTGTCATTGTTAGATTAAACTTTAGAGATAGACGAAATCATCAATGAGTAATGAATCTAGGAAACCATCCATTGCAAAAATGTTATAGGCAACCTGTAACTAAAAGAACCCGTAGGCACAAGCCCAAAACCAAAGTAACTCTTCTTGTTTAATTATCAACCATATAACCTAGAGAATGTGTACAAATAAAAAAGGGGGGGCCCCCCAATAAGGGAGATGAAAGTTGGATAGTCGTCATGCAAGAATAATTAAATCAATTCATATGCTAATGAAATGTTTGGGGAGTTTGAGTTCCACAACCTAGGAAAATGACAATCATAGGATATAAAGTGGGGTATGTAGAATAAGTTAAGACAGAGAACGGTGTTTGTTTTCCTCGAAATAAAGTGCTAGGGTTAGTTGCTCAAGGCTATAATCAACAAGAGGGCATCGATTATGATGAAACTTATGCTCCAGTTGCTAGACTTGAGTCTAGTAGGATATTATTAGCCTATGCTTGTGCCTTAGATTTTAACTATTCCAATGTGGATGGTAAAAAGTGCATTCCTGAACGGTTTTATTAATGAGGAGGTATACGTGGCTCAACCTCCGGGATTCATTGATTTCAATAAACCATATCATGTTTATAAACTAAAGAAAGCTTTATATGGTCTTAAACAAGCACCCAAAGCTTGGTATGATAGACTAAAAGCTTTCCCTTGCAATTTTTTAAAACCCAAAAGGGAAAAAAAAATATAAAATGGAAAATGGTAAGAGTAACACTCTTTTTACTAAAGAAGAAAAGACCCAAATCTCATCATCGTTTAAATATATGTCGATGACATTATATTCGGTTCGTCTTGTCAAGAAACGTGTGATGAATTTGCCAAAATCATGCATGACGAGTTCGGAGATGACAATGATGGGTGAACCTTTTTGAACTTCTTCCTTAGATTACAAATAAAACAATGGAATATGGTATCTTCGTTAATCAAATCTAAGATATTAAAGAAATGCTTAAGAAATATGGCTTAGAAGAATCTAAACCAATAAAAACCCCATGTCCTCCGATACTAAACTCACGAAAGACGAAGAGTGTGAGTCGGTAGATAGTACCAAGTATCGAGGCATGATAGGTAGTTTATTATACCTAACGGCAAGTAGGCCCGATATCATGGTTTAGTGCTTGCCTTGTGCCCGCTCCAAGAGGCTCCCTAAACCTCTCAACCTTGAAGCGTTAAAAAGCGTATCTTCCGAATACATTAAAGGCACTGAAAATCTACCTCTTAGGATTATGGTATCCTAAAGGAACCGGCATAGAAAACCGTAGTATCAGCCGACTACTGATCATGGCGGGTAGATTATGTGGAACAGAAAGGCACTAGCGTATTATACTTTCGTGGATGTTGTTTGACATCTTAGTTCTCGAAGAAACAAACCGCTCTTACTATATCCACTACCGAAGCCGAATACGTAAGCGCCGGAAAGGCATGTTACAAGCACTATGGATGAAACAAGCTCTCAATCGACAACCAACGTACGTCCTCGATGACGTTCCCATCATGTTGTGATAACAAAGGGCGCGATTGACCGTAGCAAAAAACCCCGGTGCAGGTACATCTCGTGATCCAAACACATCGAAATACGTTCACCGCAACTTTCTTTAGTGCATTATGTCCAGAAAGGACATATCTCCATCAAAAAATCTCGTCCGTCGACAATTATTGCCAACAGACTCACTAAACCACCGTAAACGTGAATCGGGTTAAACTATCTAACGTCTGTGTTTAGGAATGATGGTTACAGTATGCCAATATATAATTTATGTCCGCTTCTCCTTCTTCTGTCTTAATTCTCGTCCGTGGTTCATTCTGTGTCGTGACAACTTTATGACTACTTCATCCAAAGTACTTTTAAGGCATCTTAATCGCGAAATGCAAATTAACATGTCACTCCTCTGCCGTAAGAATTTTTCGTCAAAAAGTGTGTCCAAAACCCCTTTACTGGAGGGCGAAAGGCGGTGCCCCATACCATAGGGGAGGCTCCGCCCCCCAATATATTTAGACCCCGCCAGGCTTTAAAGGGACTACGCCATCAGCAACCTCCCATATTTTTTCAGTTAGTTCAAAAAAAAATCAACCACAAAACAAACACCCCTCTTTGTGCTGCAAGTGACGCACACGACCAAAACCACTCAAAAACTCAAAATCACCCATTAAAACTTTAAATTTGAAGGACCCAATCATCACTTATAAGTAGTTCACACATCTTAAAGATCACTATTGTAAGTCATTTCAATCCAATTTTCTTTCAATTTGAGTCTAGTTCATGATGAACACCAAAAAGTTAAAATTGGGGGAAAAGGGGATTTTTTTTTTTTTTCTATTTTTCTTTCAATTTCATACAATTAGGACTACTAGGATACAATGTATAACTAATATGTTACCCGTAGACATAGGATTTGCATATATTAGTGAGTTTGTAGAAAATTTGATTTTGAACCAAAACCCCAATTTTATTTTCAAATCACTCACGCTAGGAACATAATAAAATTGTGGTTATGCATTGTTAATACAACCTAAAAACGTCTTCAAACACATGCATAATGATCTCATGAACAAATTTAGAGATACATAATTCATATGTATTTTTCAACTTGTTTGAATGAGCAAAATCAAACTAAGGAGCGTTTGGATTAACTCTTAGGATTTATGTTTAGGTCGAGTTAATCGTTACTCCACATTTGTCACATTTAGGCAAACACAAGACCTCTCTTTAAATGAAGGAACCTCACTAAAATTATCTTTTTAAATTCTAGGTGAAATGACTTTGGAGGATGAATTACGGTACACAAAATCATATGTTCCAACAATCTCAAATGAAAACTATATTCCTGACATCTTAAAACCCGTCATTCGAAACCTAGAATGTAGGTCAATTCATGAAGGTCGTCAGGTGTCTCTTGAATCCACTAAATATGATAATATTCAAACTCTTTTTCAAATTATCAAACTTTTGAAAATATATGAACTTCACGAGGGATTTGTCCAAGATTTCAACTTGAATTCTACTCTTCAATAGAAATTACCAAAAAAGAACATTCTGGGCATTAAAAAGAACATTTAATTTTTCACTCGAGTCATTTGCCTCGATTCTCTCCATTCCATGTGAAGGAGAATGTTCTTACTCTGAAGAATCATCTCTCGACTCCTTGAAAACTAATCAATAGTCAAACACGCCCTATCAAACACACATTCCAACACCAAATGAAATTATTCAATCAATCACAACAACCGGACAAACCATTTTTCAAAACAAAATCCTCAAGGAAGAGCTTCATCATGACATGAGATATTGGAATGAAATCATTCAAGATAATGCCTTTGGCACTCAAAATGACTCACCATTTATTCCCGCATCATCATGTCACATGATGTATTGCATTCTAACAAGTACTCCTTTCAACTTTACCTACTTTCTAACCAAACGAGTTGAAAAGACTAAAAATAAACCAAATTATCCAATGCCATATGGAATGATTCTAAATCGTCTATATGATCAAATCATCAAAATTAATCCTCATCTACGAAAATAAAAATATAAATTATACTGGCCATCCATGAAACCTTGGGTTTATCCTACTCATCTTCAATCTATCATCTACATATCTTCTAAAGAAGCCTCAAGTAATGATCAATAGAGTTGAATATTTCATATGAATTATTACAAGAACAGGTATTACATTGGTATTATATCTAACCCTATCTACGGCCACTCAAGTACGTGTAAAACGAGATCTAGTTATTATCTCATGCTGCTATATGACACCTTGTTGTATCTTAAGTCATTTATATGATCGGTACTTGGCACAATTTTCCTGATTCTTTTGCTCTTTAGCTAATTTTGTGATTCCTTGAAGAAAGGGAAAGCCACAATCATACTTCCCAACACACTGAAGTATGCTAAGAAAACAATTAACCCTTGGAAAAATTTGGTAAAAATGCCTAGAGAACGGCCCCCCAAAATCAAGGGCGGTCCCCTAATATATATGGAATCCGCATGATTTTGCGGGGACCTGGCCATCATGGGAACCACAAACTTTCCAATCCCCTCTTTTTCTGCAACTTTGACACCTATTCTACTTAGTTCCAGCATTCCTTCCTTTCTGAACAAAACACTGCATATAATCTTCATTCTCCAATACAGCCTGTTCCCAAAATTCCCTCGTATATATGAACATCATTCTTCTTCATCTCAATCACATCTTCACTTCTAAATCTTTCACTACTCTTCAAGTTCTCAATATCATCCTCTAGCAAATCCCCTCGTGACTACTCACGAAAATATCAAAGGGCCATTCTCGAATCTTAGAGACAAAGTCATGGTCTTCCTCCCTCGCCACCTTCTCCTCCACCAACTGGGACTACTCCCACTTCTCCCATCTTAAACGACTCTCTCTCCTACTCTTCACCTTTACAAAACTCAACTAAAAACCTAAAGGAAATTCATCACCTGATCAATCTGACTTGCTCATAAATCTCCAGCAAGCAATTGAGCCACAAAATCGTTCACTCGCTACCGCACCATACTATCCCTCCATCTTCTTAGGAACAAGTAAACCGCCCCCCCATTGTCATTCGGATTTTGTCATTGTGCTTTGGAATACGCGCGAAATCGTATTGATTACATAAAAGATATCAAGTCTCTTATCATTGGTCCTTCAACTCAATTTCCATCCTCAATAACAACCTCCTCACCATAATTGAGCAATCTCAAAAGCACAAGTTCACCTAATAATAAATAACCCATCTTTTGATTATGGCATCTTCTACTCTTCAAGAATTCACTAGTGTAGGTCTATGCCTTATTATGTCTTTATAATGATCTACTTTCTATTGTAATGATTCATACAAATATTGTATGAATTTGTCTTAGCTCGTATTAGATCTAGTTTTATTTTATGTTGTATGAATGTATTAGTTGCATTTGCTATTGTATGAGTTTCTTGTTGGTTGAATAAAACTCTCTTTTGGGTGACTTAAAAATCATGTGTTGCTTTACAAGATATTTGTCTTGCACTTGTATTTCTAACCTTGTTTTATAGCACATAATTTTCGTAAAATCGATCCCTTGGTGCCTCGAACAAGGGGGATGTTAGGAATATTTGTAATACTTAGTTTCTACTAGTAGGTATGTAGTTCCTGCTGGTAGAGTAGTAGTTCCTACTGGCAAGGTATTCGTACCTGCTGTAATGGGGGGTGGGGTGGTGGTTATTATCATAGTTAGTCCTAGTAGGCTAAATTTAGTTCCTACTAGTAGAATACTTTGTCCTGGTAGAGTCAAATAGTTATTCCATGATAAGATTTTAGTTAGTTAGAGATGAGAATATGCATGAGCTAAATAAGGAAGATATTCATGCATATCAATCTCATGCGTTTTTAGTAAAGCGGAGTAGTGATTCGCGCACTATAAAAAGAGACCAAAGCGGCTTAGGGAAAAGTACAACACTCCAGAAAAACACATATATCCTTATTAACTAATAGAAATCCAAAGAAGATCTTTTTCGTTTTATAGTCATGTTCTTCTTATTCTATTGTGTCTGTATACCGCGACAGACATTACTTGCTTTAAGCAAGAGTTTTCTCTTGTAGCTTAAGCTGTGATTACATAGGTTAATCCACCATCCTTAACAGGCAGTATGGGAAGAATTATCTAGAGTAGGGATCTCACAGTGTATCAAGAGGCTTGTTGAGAGTCCGCTCATAAAAGCATATTCTTAAATTTAAGATCCTTATAAACTCATCAACCAAACACAAGAACCTCTCGACACCTTTAAATGGAAGATCAGACAATAAAGCGTGATCTAGTGTTCATAGTGAAGCACCAGTCCTCAACACAACGAAACAATTCAACCTCAAACATTACCACTGGTCTCAAACAACAATAGCAAAGTTTCCTTATTTGAAGAAGATGAGTATGAGTTCTGGGCATATGAAAAGCAAACTGGATCACAAAAATAATGATATGAATATTTGGAAAGGGGGTTTTGGGGGGGGGGGGTTTATTTTCAAAGAGAGCAATAGCTAGAAGAGGACTGTGAAGAGGAATGCGTGATTGAAGAGTCATTATTCTTCCCCCAACGACTGGCAGATTAACACATTGTTGTTCAGTAAGGGCATCAAAGGCAAGAACAACCTTGCTATTCAGTCTATGCCTGAGTTGATCAGGGCTGATTTCCATTATAAAGATTATGCTCGGGAGTATATGGAATGCAGTCAAAGCTAGTTTTCGGTGGAAATGTCGACTCCAAAAGATGAAAAGTCAATGCTAAAGCAAGAATTATCAGAGTTCAGAATTAGTGAAGCAGAGTGGATTATGGGGGGGGGGGGGGACACAAAGGGTACGACAGGGACTGCAGAAGATTCTAAGTCAGCTTAACCAACTCAAGGCCAAAGGCCAGAGGATAAGATAATAAAATCTCGAAGTTTCTAAGAGCTTAGCCATCATCATGGTCTCAGAAGCGTTTAACCTGAAAACCACAGGTGACCCCCCCCCCCCCCTTTTTTATTTGGGGAACTTCTCTTTTATGATTTTGTACTATAATTAAAGACTCTTGAGGTAGATAACAAAGGATAACCTAACTTTTTCCTCAGAGCCACTCTGCAGGATCAAGCCATTCTGCATTTGTTTAGAACCACCAGTAGCTACAAAAAAGATTCATATGCAATAGTCCAAACTATTCTTCGTACTAACGACAATGCACCATCAAACTCAAAGACTGGGTGCTCACAGATCTGAGTAATTAAATTGAGGAATGTTCTTCCAATCTTTTGATGTTGATGACTGAGCCATGCAGAACAACAACTGATGCTTATAAAGATTATAAACAGATAGAAAAAATGGGGATCCGAGGAGATAGGACTTAAAATGGCAAATGCTATGCTTTCTTTAAGTACAAACAAGTTTGAGCAAAAGCTGGAAGGAAGAATTGATTTTTGATAAGAAGGAATCTGCTAGGTTGCAATACGGAGAAAGAAGGTCAGAAGTTACAAGGTCTTCAAAAGCAACATGCCAGAGAATGCCAGGACAAAGGTGGAAATTTACAAGCAGAATATTCCTCATTCAAGATATCAGGAGAATGGAAAAGAAGGAAAAGATACCAAGGCTTTGATTACGGTTAATACATTGGGTTGATTGGATAGACATGCTGTCAGAGTGTATGGAGTTATTACTCCTAAAGAGTTTGGTAATGATTGCTGGTTGTTGATTACTGAGGGATGTACTCTGGAGAAGGTGCTGCCAAAAGATAACCCACTTGCTCATAGAGCGGATACAAAGAAAACCAGAAACTACAGGTGTTTGTGCTGGGAGAAATTTTGCTCTCATGGTGTCACTACAAAGGTAGCAGTAACAGCCCTCTTGGTTGTGATAAGTAAGTATAAATGAACTTCAATTAGCAGCATAATGAACTTAATGAACAAAATTAGTGAATATTTTTTAATACAAGTTTCAAGCTTATAAGATACACTTAAAAACTTTGGAAAAACAAAAGAAGTTCTTCAGAAAAATCAGCTGACACCTTAACAAGATTAGGGTGTTGTCTATTGAACTAGAAAATACAACTAATCTGCTAAAAACATTCTGAAAGGAATAAATGCTAATTGCTGAGACTTTGCTAAAAAGATTTAAATATACAAACTAGAATAATCAATTAGTACAAAAAAGAAAAGTGGAGAACCTCTACCAAAAACTTGTCAGATTAATTTTTTTTTTATGAATTAAAAAATATTTTTATGTCTTTAGAACAAAAGTGATTTGGGATTATAATAACTATATAAGTGAACGAAGAGTTTTTTTTTTGATAGAGATTAAGTGTTATAAAAATAGGGGGGTGGGATGACTCTGCATTTAGTGTATTTACTACTAACTCTGAAGAAGTGGAAGGTAGACCTCTTTTCAATAGGTTTGCCAAAGCTGATAGTATGAAAGCTGTGCCTCCACCTCTTTCTAGAGACTACACTCCTCTATCAGATCACATTGACTTGGATGAATCATAAATGTCTTATGGTCTAAAGTCATCTACCTCTGGTGACTCAAATTCTATGTCTAATGACTTTGTCTCTTGGGATAACAGTGACAAGTCTTTAGAGGTCAACACAAATGACTTTGCCTCCAGTGATTCTAGTGTCAAATCTTCAGAGCCCAAGTCAAATGATTCAACTCAGTGTGCATCAACTTCTTAGTGTAATCCACGATCTGAGAATGAAGCTAGATTGAGTCCACTGTGGGAACACCTATCCAAGAACCCATTATTATGTGCCTGTATTACCCTATTTCTCTTGTATTAGTTTTCTGATAAGAATGAAAACACTTCTTAGGACCCTGTCTGGTAATAAGAATGGTTATTATAATAAACAAGCAGTCATTTTAGGAAAACTACGTTCATCAGTTTCTAAGTTATGTTGTATGTATGTGGGATTAGTACTCATGTCATATTAAGAGAATTATGGATTTTTACTGAGAAGCAAAATGGCTAATAAGACTGTTTGGTAATGGGAATGGGAACTGACTAGTAGGAATATGTTAACATCAAAATCAGTTTTTCCCACACTGTACATTTAGACTGGCAAAGTATTTATTCCTGCATGCTAGACCAAACCAGGTACCTGCTGGCCTGGCAGGCCAAAACTATTTTCTAACGGTAGGGTGATCCAAAATCAGTTCCAACTGTGCTCGGCCAGTTTCAACTGGTTAAGCACAATAGGCCTCCTCTCATTCATAGCTGGTATAAAAAAAAAATAGAAATTATCTTCAGTTACATTCTGGTTGGTGGAAATGTACTGGCTGTGACGCTATGGCCCATTTTGGCCTTCACCTACGAGTTCTATTTTCAGACTTCACACCATATGGACTCATTTATTTATTGCCATCAATATGCAATATGGGAGGGCCTGATATGGGCAACTGGCGTTTAAGCCCCATCATGGAGGGGGGTTGTTCTTGGAAAAACACATATAACGAGGTTTATACTGGGTACCCAAGAACGAATAGTGGATCTCATACATCTTCATAGGACAACCTTTTTCAGATCCCACATAGGAGAACCCCAAGTCATAGAATGCTTTAGGGTCCCCCTTAGATACTAACTTTTCCCATGTTGTATATTGTAGGAAAATTCTTATACTGATGCTGAAGATGAAGGGATCTTTGATAGGTGGTTGGTTCAGAAGTAGACTGTAACATGGAAATACTGGCTGACTTTCAAGAAAATTCAAGGAGGAAAAGTGAACTTTTGGTGGAGGTGGTGTAGTAGGATTACATGGAAAGGGACAATCCGAAAACCCCACTTTACCCCCCAACCAAAAAAGACCCTTGGATTTTGAAAAATGTCACTAAGGAAGGAACTGCCACACTTGCAACTGGTTCTTCCATCTCTCAGATTTGTAAGACAAGAAGAATAGAGTTCTCTCACAACAGCTGATTGTCTTGTACTATCCAAGGACTATCTTCCATATAAAAGTATGGTGCTACTTAGAGGTTCCAAGAGAAAACATAATCTTACACCATAAACATGAATAATCTCAGCCCAAGGGTAATTTGGCTTGTTTAGTGGCCAAAGCCTCAGTTGATGAATCTGTTAAATGGCATAGGAGGATGGGTCATGTAAACTATAAAAACATGAACAGATTGGTAAAGGGTAACTTAGTTAGAGGACTACCCCCTAAACTTTTCAAGATTGACCATACCTGTGTTGCATGTTGTAAACGCAAGCAAGCACAAAGCCTCTTATAAGGCCATTGACTGCTGTAGAGCTCCATTTCCTGAGCCTTTTCAATTTCTTCGATATGGGACCTCTTTTTTTTTTGGTTTATTTTTTTTATTCCCCCCTAAACCCCCCATCAATTCGAAGCATTGACCACAAATATTACTGTCTTGTGATCACTGATGACTATAGCAGGTTTTGTTGGGTTTACTTTTTTAGAACATAACAGGGAAAATTGAAGGGAAACCTACCTATCCTTAATGATAAGTATTAATCTTGTGGAAAACGCATTTGAACAAAAAGGCAAAAGCTAAATGATGTGATAATGGTAACAGAGTTTAAAATGCTCATATTTATTGAAACTCTGTGGTCAAAAGGGATAAAGAGGGATTAAAGTAATGCCAGAACCCCGTAACATAAAGGTGTTGCTGATAGGAAAAATAGAAATCCTCATAGAGGCAGGCTAGAACTAGTTTGGTTAAACTCTAAGTGACCTACTATTTTTTTGGACATTAAGCAGTAAGAACTGCTTGTTTTATGTTTCCCCATCCCCCCCCCCCCCCCCTTGAATCGAGTGTTGTAACTATCCTCATAACAAGACACCCTATCTTATGACTGGGAACATCCTTCCGACATCATTTAAACCCTTTGGGTGTCATGTGACCATTCTAAACACAAGTGATCATTTGGGTAATTTTGATGGGAAGGCTGATGAAGGCTACATTGTTGGATACTCTGCAAGTAATAAAGCCTACAGGGTGTACAATGTGCCTACTAAAAACTATAATGTTGTAGGCTACGTTCTTCGCCAAAGATAGCCTGACTACACTCAGAGCCTACCTAACTAGCAGGTTCAGTCCTTAGCCCAACATAGAGGGAGCCTATATCAGTCTGCAGGGCTATAAACGTGATAAAGCTAACCAATCTGCAGGAACACAAAAAACTTCAACTAACCCCGCAGGTACACAGGATGTTGATTCAGACTCAGAATGTGATGAACAAGTCATCATTGTCCCTTCTTATCCATCACACAGCATTCAAGAGGCTGAGCCTAAAGATACTTCTGGTGATGAAGTTGATGATTCTCCTCTTGATTCTGCTGAAGAAATTTTTCAACAGGAGCTTGCAAGGCTGAAAGGTCAGGAACAAAGAGCCACCTCTGATGCAAAAGATGCTGAGGAACTTCAGAAGAGAGCAAGTACAAAAATAGTTCCTCCTGGTAGCATACCAGTTCCTACTGGTAACATCCCAGTTCCTTCTGGTGATACAACGGTTTCTCCTGGTGATGTTTCAGTTTCTACTGGTGGTGTTCTAGTTCCTACTGGTAGTCCAACTGACTCATTCTTTGATGATGAGCCTACAACAAGATTCCCCAGTCCATCAGACCTTGGAAATAATGAACCCTCACCTGGTATTTTCTCTTCTTCATCCTATGATGATGAGTTTGGTGCTGATCTAAACAATTTAGCATCAACTGTGGAAGTCAGTCCTGTGGCAACTAAGCGAATCAATACAATTCATCCTCAATCTCTGATTATTGGGGATCATACTTCAGCTGTGCAAACGAGAAGCAAGGTCAATAAGACTACTACTGGTGAATCTGCTTTTATCAGTTATATTCATGACCAGCAGAGAGACAATCATACAGACTTTCAACATTGTCTGTTTGCTTGTTTTCTTTCTCAAGTTGAACCAAGAAGTGTAGCTCAGGCCCTTGAAGATCCAAGCTGGGTTGATGCTATGCAGGAAGAAATGCAACAGTTCAAGTTTCAAAATGTATGGGTTCTTGTTGATTTGCCTGAAGGTAAATATGCTATTGGGACTAAGTGGATACTCAAAAACAAGAGAGATGCCAGGGGGATTGTTGTCAGAAACAAGGCTAGACTTGTAGCTCAAGGACACAGACAGGAGGAGGGCATTGATTATGATGAAGTCTTTGCTCCAGTTGCAAGAATAGAGGCAATCAGATTGTTTTTAGCATTTGCCTCTTACATGGGATTTATGGTTTATCAGATGGATGTTAAGAGTGCGTTTCTTTATGGAAGAATTGATGAGGAAGTATATGTCACTCAACCTAAGGGATTTGTGGATCCTCAACATCCCAAGAAGGTCTACAAGGTAGTCAAAGCTCTATATGGACTTCATCAAGCACCAAGAGCTTGGTATGCAACCCTTTCTACCTTTTTGCTGAAACATGGTTACAGAAGAGGCACCATTGACAAGACTCTCTTTCTTAAGAAGCACAAAAGAGATATCATCTTGGTACAAGTTTATGTGGATGACATCATCTTTGGATCTACAAAGAAGGCCTGGTGTGATGAATTTGAGGCCTTGATGAAGGGAGAATTTGAAATGAGTGCTATGGGAGAACTTACTTTCTTCCTAGGATTACAAGTTCAGCAAAGACCTGATGGAATTTTTATCAGCCAAGACAAGTATGTGCAAGAGATCCTGAAGAAGTTTGATTTGGAGTGTGTCAGGACTGCCACTACACCCTATGAAGCTCCAAAGCCTAAGTCCAAGAATGAACCTGATAGTCCTGTAAATGTACATTTGTACAGATCCATGATAGGTTCACTAATGTACTTGACAGCTTCAAGGCCTGATATAATGTTTGCAGTCAGTGCTTGTTCAAGGAATCAAGTCACTCCTACTACTTCAAATTTGGAAGCAGTGAAGAAGATTTTCAAGTATCTTAAAGGCCAACCTAGGTTGGGCTTATGGTACCCTAGAGAGTCACCTTTTGTGCTTGAAGCTTATAGTGACAGTGATTATGCTGGGGCAAACAAGGATAGGAAATCCACAACTGGTGGATGTCAGTTTCTGGGTAGGAGGTTGATCTCATGGCAATGCAAGAAGCAAACAATTGTGGCTACCTCTTCCACTGAAGCTGAGTATGTTGCTGCTGCTAACTGTTGTGGTCAGGTACTCTGGATACAAAATCAGTTGTTAGATTATGGGTATAACTTTATGAATACCAAAATCTTTATTGATAACCAAAGTACCATTTGCATAGTTAAAAACCCAGTTTTTCACCAACGGACTAAGCACATAGAAATTAGGCACCATTTCATAAGAGATGCTAATGAAAAGAAACTTATTCAAGTGCTTAAAATACATACTGATGATAATGTGGCTGATTTGTTAACCAAGGCATTTGATGGACCTAGGTTTAATCATCTTGTGGTTAACATTGGGATGCTCAATCCATAGATACTATGATTGAGGGGAGGATTTGAGTCCAAGGGGAGGACTGTTGTTGTAAAATTTTCTAAAAAGTTGGTTTTTAAATTTTTTTTACCACTTAGTTTTTCTTGCTACACTATGTTTCTCCTAGTAGTTGTATTTTTCTCCTGGTAGTTTTAACTTTTTCTACTGGTAGTTTTAGTTCCTCTTGCTTGTCTATAATTAGTTCATTCTGATAGTTAATTTTCCTTTCCATTTTATTGTATATGTTTTGTATATTGGCCTAATCTTTTGCACCCCTCCCCACACAGTCCTCACCCGACCTCCCACCCCTCCACCCCACACAACACCTCACAACCCCTCACCCCCCTGTCAACCCTTCTACCCCCCCACCGACTCCCCCCCACTCCCCTTACCCACCACCCCCCCCCCCCCCCACCCCCCACCCCCGCCCCCCCCCACCCCCCCCCCCCCCCCCCACCAAACCACCCCCCTCCCCGCCCCCCCCCCCGCACCCCCTGGCCCACCCCCCTCCCCACCCCCACCCCACCCCCCCCACCCCCCCACCAGCCCCCCCCCCCCCCCCACCCCGCCCCCATCCTCCCCCCCACCCCCCACCGACCCCCTCTCCCACCACTCACCACCCCCCCGCCGGCCCACCCACGTCACACCCCCCCACACACCTCAAACAAACAAGCCACCCTCCTACCCTCCCCCCCCCCTCACCCCCCTCCAACCCCCCCTCCCCCTCCCCCCCCCACCCCCACCCCCAACCCCCCCACAACCCACCCCAACACACACACTTCCACTACACCCCCCCAATCCAACCCCGCAACCCCATAACCTACGCAACTATAACACCCCGCCCACCTCCACGCCCCAACCCGTACCTGCCCACAACACCCCCGCAACCTCTACGAAACCCCGTCCAGGACCAAGTCCGACCCTTGATCTTTTCTATTAATGTACTGGATCACCGCCAACTGCTTCTATCTCGCACCCTCCTCTCTCTTCCTCCCTTCCTCTCTCCCTCTCTTGGACGTTATCCTCCCTCCCAATAATTAAGAGGATAAAATTATCGTTGTCGACTTCACCCGCAATGTCATAGGAAAACTACTCGCTCACCCTTAACCAAACTCCGCAGTACATCACACGGTTTACGGTTTTTCAACCCCCTCCCGTTACCCTTATTTTTTTTTTTTTGGAGTATACCACAGTACTCCTGTGTTAGGCCCATTGCCCATTTCCCCCCGAAACGCCCCCCACATTTTCCGCCCGCCCCACCCCCCAAAACCCCAACTAATCGAAAACAAAAACACCAACCATAACTCGCCCCCACAACCGTCGCAAGCCCCCTAGCCTTCGCTTCAAGGGATACACATCCATCCCTTACCTTCCCCGTAACCAATCGAGTAGGAATTAACTCGTTTTCATCATTTTCAACAACGGTAAAGCCACCTTTTTTCGGTACGCAATGTACGGGGCTCACCCAAGGACTATCCGAGATCGGGTAAATTAATTCGGCGTCAAGAAGTTTTTCAACCTCCTTTTTGATGACATCGTGTATTTTTTGATTCACCCGTCTTTGATGTTGGACCACCGGTTTGTAGTCCTCTTCCATAAGAATCTTGTGAGTACAAAATTCCGGGTTAATACCCTTAATGTCAGAGAATTTCCAAGCGATAGCTCGCTTGTGTGACTTCAAAACCTTTATGAGAGCGGCTTTTTCCTCGACACTCAAGTCTTTAACAATTATGACGGGCAACTTGTCGTCACCCTCCAAAAATGCATTCCTTGAGTGGGAGGGGGTAATGATGGATCATCATTGAGAAATGCTTCAAGAAGAAGAATGCCCCTCTCTGGGTCGTAATAAGAGTGATCAACTTCCGGTGAAGTTGGATCGTCTTCAAGGGCGAGGAAAGCGTCGACTTCCTCGAGAAGAAAATCACTATCCCCGAAGGGAGTGAGGGTCGGAGAAGAGGTAGAAACGATCGGGTCATAATAAGGAGTGGGATTGCCACTGGCGATCACATCGGTGAAACCGAGAACTTCTTGAGAATACTCCTCACAAGCCATACCAATGATGTCGATTCGGTTAACCGAATTATCATCATAATTAGAGGAGTATCTTGAAGTTTAATCAAGATTGAATGTTACGGCTTCTTTTCCAACATGAAGAGTTAATTCACCTTCGTAAACATCAATCAAGGCACGTTCGATCTTTAAGAAGGATCTCCCGAGAATTAGGGGAACTTGGGGATCGGCATCAAAGTCTACGACTACAAAGTCGACCGAGAATTGGAACTTTCCTACTTTTACGTAGACATCTTCGGCAATACCGATCGGTTAGGAAATCGAACGGTCCGCAAGTTCGAGAGTCATACATGTAGGAGTTAGTTCCGGAAGAGAAAGTTTTTTCCACACGGATAATGGCATGAGATTAATGCTAGAGCCAAGATCGGCCAAGGCTAAGCACTCATCCATTCATGGAAAATCACACGGGATGAGAAATTTACCAGGGTCTCTAAGTTTTTCGAGTAACTTTTTGAGGAGGACCGTCGAGCAATGCTCATTCAACGGAGTTCTTGCCAATTCAAACAATTTTTCTTTGTTACTAATTAAACTCTTAAGTGTCGAAGCAAAGTTAGGCATGAGAATTAAAACATCCGCGAAGCTAATGTCAAAATGCAAATCTTGAAAGATTTGGTAAAATTTCTCAATTTGATTGTTAGCTTTTTCGCGGATCTTTTGGTCATTAAGTCTAGACGGATATGGAATTGATGGTTTCGGGTTAGGCTTCGGAGCACTAACGGGAGCAACAACGGGCTCATAATTTAGTACTTGAGGTTGAACTTGGACAACCGAAGGTTGGACGTCTTTGGTACTTCCGTTATTAGTAGGAGGCACCGTGTCCTTTGTCACCTCAGTTTCATGTTCCACTACTTTAGGAGGAGAAGAAGAAGTAGTAGGAATCATGGGTCCTTGATAAGTAACACCGCTTTGGGTGGTAATACCCTTCAAGTCTACCTTCGGTTAGTAATGGTATTACTAGGAAGTGTCCCTGAACCTAAAGTAGAAGCGGTATTGGAATTCACGAACTTGGTAAGCATGTCCGTTAAATTGGTCATTTGATTTTGCAAGTTTTGATTTTGATTTTGCATATTTCTCATAACCGCATCATTAGCTTTGACGTAGTTTTGAAAATCATCCTTGGACACACCTTGTGTTTGCGGAGCCGGAGCTTGGTAAGGTGGAGCTTGGTGAACCGGAGGTTGATTAATCGGAGGTCGATAAATTTGGCCTTGGTTGTAATTATTCCCCCGGTTTTGATTGTAACGGTTTTGATTATTTCCTTGGTTTTGTTGAACGGGAGGAAAACCGGGAGGTCGAATTTGATTAGCAATCGGGGCTCGGTAACCGGTATTTCCTTGATTGAAATTAGCCGCGGCGGCTTGAGAAACATATTCTTGAATATTGTCACGATAAACGTTGCCATCGGTGGCGGGACAATTTCGGTAAGAATGAGCACCACCGCAAGTAACACAACTCTCCTCGACTGCTTTTACGGTAGCGGGAGCTTGGGATTGGTTTTTCTTATCGAGAAGCAAAGCTTTCACCATATCTTTAAGTTCGACAACATCGGGAGAAATACCGAGGGTAGAATTGCTCGTACTCACTTTGGCAACAACCGGTTTGTTACGTGAATTACGAACTTTAGATTTGCTCTCGATGATTCTTAGGCAATCTCGAGGCATTTTATCCAAAAAATTACCACCCGCGGCGGAATTCAACGAATCTTGATCATTAGAGTTCAAAGCATTGTAGAAAGTATCGAGTTGATGTAATTCTGAAAATCCATGATGTGGACATGCCCGAAGAAGATCGTTGAATCGGTCCCATGCCTCATAAAAAGTTTCATCAAATCGTTGTTGAAATCTCGTGATTTCATTTCGAAGGTTTGTTGTTTTAGAAGGAGGGAAGAATTTGTTTATGAATTTCGAAACAAGATCATCCCATGTAAGAATCGATCGAGGGGGTTCTTTTTCAAGCCAAATCCGGGCGGCACCCTCGAGGGAAAATAGGAAAAGCATAAGCTTAACCGACGTACTCGGGACGTTCGGGAACTTCATCGTAGAAGTGATCTTGTTGAAATAACGAATGTGAGCATGAGGGTCTTCTTTGTCATGTCTAAAAAATTGTTTATTTTGAACAAGAGTAAGCAAACCATGCTTAAGCTCAAAGTTGTCCGCGGTGATCTCGGGAACAACGATGGCATCCTCGTAACCCTCGGTGGGTGCTTCGAGCAATTGCGCCATAGTACGATTATCGGCCATCGTAACTACGGGAGGAGCTTGATTTTCAATTGGTTCCACAAGATTAAATGGTTCAACAAAAGTCGGTGGGACTTGTTGTTGTTGACGGTTAGAATTACGAGATTGAGAACGAGTGCGCATGCACTAAAATGTAAAAAGAAAATTTATACTAATTTTTTTTTTGGTTTTTCAACAATGTATTCACAATTTATTTTAATAACGGACAATGAGATAAGACACTTAAACCTAATAATCAACTCGCTTCTCGGTAACTCTTTAAAGAGAAAAACGCACAAAGGAGCGGAGGAGTAGGAAAGCGCGAAGCTATTAAAAACCTTTCTCCTTTAGGGTCGTAGTTCGTTGGAACAACCCGCCTTATACCCCTCTTAGAGTTTGTTTATCTTTCAAAGGTGAACCGTACCTCGCGAGTGACACAAAAGGTAAGTTTTTGATCTTTTGTTCGGGAACTTATTAATGATAATACTTCAGTTGAAAGTATTATATTGACGATGAATTTAATTTCTTTTTATGGACATAAATTTTTGGTTTTTTATATCTTATATATATACTAATAAAAGAAAAATCTTTTTCTATATTTTTTATATGAAAATAAGCAAAATAACTTCTCACGGAAGGATCTTCAAAGCACTAATTGTCAAACGCAACGACAATCGTATACAATCCTCCCCGGCAGCGGCGCCAAAATTGACACTGAAGAAACTCAACCCTTTATATATTAAATATTATAAATATATAAATATATAATAAGAATAAAAAATCTCAATGTAGAAACCGGGAAGTATGATTCCCGGGTCGTTATCCCCAACGAGGAATGCAATGAAAAGTCGGTTGTCGGTTTGACGTTTGATGCTTGAATGGAACAAATATTTTGATTGGTTTTCTAAGACTATGGGAAAATTAATGCAAACACTTAAAAACAATTAAGGCAAAATTATTTTAAACTAAAAACGCAAAACGGGGATCCTAAAAACGCGTCTAAAAACTAACTAAGGCAAATATTAACCCTAAAAATGCAAATTTGATTTCTAAACCTCTAAAATGACAAAAGAAATTTTTCTAAAAAAGATTTATATTTTTTGGCTTTTTTATAATTTTTTATGAATTAAAAACCTATTTAATCTATTTAAAATCCTATAAAATGACAAATTAATTCCTAAAAATTCCAAAAAAAATGATTTTCTACTTTAGAAAAGTATAAAATATCATAAAAACTCAAAAAAATATTTTTCACTACTTTTTATATTTAAAAACTATTTCCTAAAATTAATTTAAAAAGCTAAAAATGAAATTTAAAATCTAAAAATGATAAAAATGTTTTTAAAGTTTGTAAACCTTAAAATATTAATTCTAAAACTAAAAACTATTTTTTTTTGTATTTTTCTAAATTAATTTTCTATTTTAAGTGACTTTTTAAAAATTTAATCTACGAAAAATGATAAAAAATAACAAAAATGTTTCAAAAAATCTAAAAAATTCTACAAAAGTCTTAAATGATGAAAAGTTTCTAGGAAAAATAAGCTGGTTAACCCAACTTATCAAATAAGCTATGAAAAAGCCTGATAAGCTTCGAATTGCTTATGGGCTTAATGGGCTCAAAACGTGTATAAATATATAGATGTTGCAAGAGTTAACGGAAAAGTCCCAAGGGCGCTTGTGTAGTAGAGGTTGGTGTTAAAACGTTTGGTGAGTAAGGGTTGAGGTCCCGGGTTCGAGTCTTGCTCACCTGGGACTTCCCCCAACTCCCAAATGTTTTTGATTTGCCATTTTTTTATAACTTTTTAGAGGACTTAAAAATAAGCACTTTTAATAAAAATACTTTTTTTTAGAAACCACAAATAAGCACAAAATTAAGCTGTCAAAGTGATAGAAAGAGCTTTTTACACTAAAAGACTAAATGCTAACGGTTAATCAATTTTAAGCACGAATAAGCAAAGAAACAATTGAAAGAAGCTAAGACAGATACTTAACTATACCTATTAAGCATATTTGAACAAAAATAAGCAACTAAGATAAGCTAAAAGGACAGATTCACTAAAAAGGCATAAAACTTAAGATTTTTAAGCTAAAATGCAAATAAGCTCAAATAAGCTCTAAACTAAAGGAAATAAGCTAAAATGGATTAAAACTAACCTAATAAGCTATACTAAACCTAAATTAAACAAATACAATAAGCTGAGAGGCTCAAATAAGCAAATAAGCTTTTGGCCAAACTGTTAAGCATACAACAAAAGGGGACTTTTCTAGCTTAAAAATAAGCTAGCAAACAGATCCTTATGGCTTAGTGGATTATACCACTAAAAAGCTTGGCCAAAAAGCTACTTAAAACCACTTTCAAAAAGGAGTTTGAAAATCAAATAAGCCCTTAAAAATCTTAATGAAAAAGTTGTCTACACAGACACAACAATTCAATTTGTTTTGCAATCTTCACAAAACCAAACTTTTGAGCTTAAAAATAAGCTAGCAAACAGATCCTTATGATCTTAAAACCCACAAACAGATTAACTTTGGAGCTCAAAGAACATTTATCAACATTCAAAAACCATTTTGAAATAAAGCATAAGCCAAAATAAGCAATTGAAAAATCATTTTCTTCTTTTTTCAACACTTAGTTAAAAATTGACAGATTTTGGCAAAATACAAACCAACAATGCAGACCTATTTGACTATATTTCTAACTTGTTTTAACACTTAAACAAACTCAAAAACATCATAAAATCTCAATAAGCAAAAACTAAATCATATGAACTCATTTTTCCAACAAAATTCTAACATATTTAAACAACTACTTATATAAACTAGAATTTTGAAATTTAACTCTTAAAAACTTCTAACTACTGGATTTTAGGATGAGTTTAAGTTAAACTAAAGTGACCCAAAAGGCTAAACTCATTTTGACCCATTTTGACCTTCAAAAATAGTTAAACCAAACACCCCTTTAAAGAACTCAAAACAATTTTTAAGGTGATTTAAACTGATTTAAGCAATAACTTTTAAAGACCAGATGTTAACTAAGACTACTAAGCAATATTGAGCATATTTCAACAACAAATAAGTACTTAAATAAGCTAGAACAGATAATGCTAGTTTATAAGCTAATTAGACAGATTTTATAAAAACTTGCAAAAATGATTTTTAAACTACAAGATAGGCGAATTAAGCACTAAACATCATAAACAAGCATAAATAAGCATATATAAGTAAGCAATAAGCACAAATAAGCAGCTTAATATTAAATAAGCTAAAAATGGAAAAATGAGACTTACAAAGGCCCTTGCTCAAAACAGGGCAAATAAGCTTATAATAAGCTAATCTACAAGCTCTAGCTTGTCAAAAGACAAGCTAGTATTGTCCATAAGCCCTTCCATTTCTGGCTTATCATCTAAAAAGCTGTGGTATTTTAGAGTGTGGTATTTTTGGTAAAATTTTCTTAAGTATTTTATATTTAAATTATAAACAGGTTGATTAAATGTCTAAATAAGAGCTTATAAGAGGCTTTTAACAAAGGAAAAACAGGAATTCAAAAGTAGACTTAAAAACTTCAAATTTTTATTAATACTTAAAAAAGGTTACAGGACTTGAAAATTAAAGACAATGATTTAAAAACAAGCTGAAAACTAAAACTAGGTTAAAAAAACTAAATGCCCAAGGGCTTACAATGAGTCATATTTATACTAAGCTATTGAAGGTTCTAGGATGTGTGCTTTCTTCATGAGAGAAACTGAGGGTGTGCTTATTGTGTAAGAGCCTTCAAAGGTAAATCTTGGCCATCAAATCACCTTGGAGCCCAAGTCCTATGATCTCTACCCTTGATCTTTTGTCTTAATCCTTGGACGAATGGAAATGCTAAGGATTGCCAATGTGTCATTTGTTGGTTTGTGTGGTGGGATAAGGTGTGAGGTGTGTAGAGGTGTTGGTCGACAAAGTGGATAAGAAAGGGGAATAGTACCTGGCTCATTTTGACGGGTAGTGAGGAAGATGTAATGTGACTGGCGCAATTTTTAAAAGTTATGGAAATGGCAAGTTTGGTCCTTGAGTTTATATGGTTGTATTGCATCCATCGTCCTTGTACTTTGCATCATTGGTCCTTGAGGTTTTATTGATGTTTACACCGTTAGTCCTTTTAAGGACTAACAAAGTTAAGGTTAAAAGGGGATAACAGACTTGTTATAAGGAGGTTTGGGCCTAGGACTTGGGCCAGTTATAATAAAAAAGGACTTGGGCTTTTTTATAAGGCTTAAGTCTTATAAAGTCTTCAAAATGTTTAAATGGGCTGACCCGGCCCATTAGATGGGTACGAGTTGGCCCATTTAACATTTCTTCGATATCAGCACCGCCTTTGACTTTGACTTTGTCGGGGTTGACTTTGGTTGACTTTGACTTTTTGACTTTTGGCTTTGATTTGACTTTTCTTTCACGCTCTTTTCGTTCTCGTGCTCGGTTTTGACGTTTTGGCTTTGATTTTGTTCTTTTTTTAGATATCCGTTACCTGCACAATACAAATGCAAAACATACAAATACAATTTATTTTTGGTACGTTTTTAGTCATTTAAGTCCGGTTTTAATGGAAAATGGTATGTGTAATTAAGCACATACCACGCTACTTGGTGGGGAGTACCCTTAGAAATTTTCTAACATGATCACGACTTGAAAAAGATTCATCAAGTGCTTTTAAGGATGTAGCAAAAACACAATCAACAGTTTCATCATCGGAAATAACAAATTCTTTATATTTTTGGACAAATAAGTCTATTTTGTTATCTTTAACTTGCTTATTACCTTGATGAGTAATAATTAGTGAGTTCCAAACATCTTTAGCCGTATTACACATGAAAATTCTTTCATATTCCTTTTTGGGTAAAGCCTTGTATAAAACCATTTTTGCTTCATCATTTTCTTATGGCTTTCTTCAAACTTCTCATAAGGAATGATTTCATCTTTACCATATTTTTTGATAGTAGGTTTATAGTTACCATAAACTATAATATGCCAAAGATTAATATCTTTAGACTTCACATAAGTTTCAAAACTGTTTTTTCAATATATAAAGTAATTAGCCTCAAAAAGAGGTGGTCGTTGCATAGATTGGCCTTCTTTGTAATTTTCTGAATCCATTATCGTTTTAAAGATTTAAAATATAATATATTTTAAAAACTTTGGTAACCTAGCTCTGATACCAATTGTGGAAAACTAGAAGAAAGGTTGAATGGTTTTTCTATTTTAAAATTTACTTTTCAAAATCTTATGTGAAGTTTGGCAATATTGATGTTTGATTAATAATTATATAATAGATGCAAGCAAGTAAAAGGTTAGAAAGAAAGAACTAAGGGTTTTGATGGAAAATAAGCTCTAAAAGAGCTTAAGATTGTTGCTGACCACAGAGGCTATAAGAAGCCTCAAAACACCAATTGTTTGAGCTTTTAGCTTCCAAAAGCTCACAAAAGTTTAACACAAGCTTTCAAAAGCTTTAGACAACCTATGGGGACAAATTTAACAAAGGCTTATGGCTTTTTGAGCCACAAATAAGCTCTAAAAGAGCTTAGACAAGGTCTGGTCACAGATGGCCTATGCAGCCTATACAAACAAACTGTTTGAACTTTTGGAAGCTCAAAAGATTTCAAAAGTTAACAATAAGCTTCCATAAGCTCAAATTAACCACTTTCAACAAACAGTTTTACACCAGATTAAGCCAGAATTTGAACAAATAAGCACTTGACACCTATAAACCACCAGATCTAGTTTACACTACAAGAACCTACTCTAAACAGGTTTTTAACTAACTTTAGGCCTAATTTAATCTACTTTAAAGAATTTGGAAATGTAAAATGACTGAAAACAGATTAAGTTAACCCACCAAAGAGCTAATTCCAACGCTCATAACAAAAGGATCCATTTACTTTTTCTAATTTTTGAAGATCAAAATCACTCCTTAAACTATTTATGCAAAGAATGCTTAGACAAATTTTTAAGAAAAACTTGCATTTGACAAATTACTTAACCAAGGTCAAAACCAGATGTTATACTCTTTTAAGAGTCTATAATGAACATTTTTTAGCATTCAAATCCCATCAAAACAAAGACTTCAAGATTGTGCACTTGGATTTACAAAATTCTCACATATTCACACTTAGTGATTATGAAAACTTAAAAACACAAATTTTTTACTTCAAACAATGATCCAAAACAGATATTTAGGCCTCCTAATCACTAAACAAAGTTCACCTATGGGTCAAATGGGCAAGAACAATTCTAACTATGGGTTACAACTGTTATGCCAAACACCCCTTTAAACACAATTTTACTAATTTTAACTTGATAACTTGATTTTTTTATGAACAAACCCTTAAGACCAGATTATAAACAACTTATAACAAACCCAATGAACAACTTTTAACACTTAAATAAGCACCAATGATAAGCTAACACATTGTGCTACGAATTTAGCTTTTTAAGACAGTTTTGAACTAGAATTGGCACAACTTAGATTTAAACTACAACTAGCATAAAAACATGATCAATCCACATTCAAAAGACATAATAAGCAGTTTCAAACAATGAATAAGCAAAGATAAGCCAAAATAAGCATGTGAACAGTAAATAAGCTAAAATTTAAAAATAAAGAACTTACAAAGTCCTTGCTTAAACAGGGCAAACAAGCTTATAAATAAGCTGATCTACAAGCTCTAGCTTATCAAAGACAAGCTAGTAAAAGCAATAAGCCCTTCCCTTTTTGGCTTATCTTCCAAATAGCTTTTTGAGTGAATTTTGGTGAACTAGTTCTTAAACAACACAAAACTAGAAAGTTTTCATTGCTTAAGTGAATAACAGCTTATAAGAGTATAAAATAAGAGCTTATAGTAGCTTTTGAAACATAAATTAACTTTAAAACTTGAAAACAAATTTTTAAAAACAAACTTCAAATTTCATTAAACTTAAAAACATTACAAGGTTTTAAAGGAAAGTACAAATAAGCTAAGTTAAACTAAAATAAGCTAAAAGTAAAGAGATGCCTTCAATGGCTTACAAGAGTGTATATATAATAAGTATTGCGTCTTTGGTTCTTTTTTGTTGTGCTTTTTCTGTTAGACGAATATGGAGCTGTTGTTTCGTGTGTGAGTGAGTCCAAAGTCATTTCTCAGCCATTAATTAAACTTAGAGCCAAGGTCTATCATCACAGCCTTCAATCTTCTTGCCTATGTTTTCATGGACCAATGGGATGAATGGGATAGTCAAGGTGGCAATTGCTGTTTATAAGGTAAAAAGGGGCGGGAAAAGAAGTTGGGGTTGTTAACAGAGTGGGGTTTTGTGGTTTTGGCAAAAGTGGCCCCTCATGGTTAATTGTGTGTTTGCACACATGGTCCCTGTGGTTATATAACTTTGGGGACTTGGCAAAACAAGTCCCCAAGAGTTATATAACTCTTTTCAAATTTCGTCCTTGTGGAGTACAAGTTAGGGGGGTTGGCAGTTTTGCCCCCCTACTTGCTACTTTGAGCAAATTGCAATATTAACCCTTCTCTTTTCTTTTCCTCTTTTCTTCTTTTTGTATAAGTTTAGGGTTTGGCAATTTCAGCCCCTAAACTTATATTTCTTTGACTTTGACCCCGGGGTTGACTTGGGTTGACTTTGACTTTGACCAGTTGACTTTTCTGTTGACTTTTTGACTTGATTGACTTTCCGGTTTTGATTTGGCTTTGTCTTTCACAGTCTTTTCCATTCCGAGTCCGGTTTTGTCGTTTTGGCTTTGTTTTTCGTCCTTTTCTTGGTTATCCGTTCCTGCACAATACATTTAGCAAAACAAGCATATATTTGGCATTTTAAGTCCGTTTTTGGTTATTTTAGCTCGTTTTTAAAGGTAAAAGGTATGTGTAATTAAGCACATACCAGTCTAGCAACACGCCAGTGCCTCCAGAAACATATGAGGATGGTTTCTTAAACATATCATTTTAATTGGTTTAGATATCAATCATCCTTTTGTTGCAGACACTATGTTAAAATTTGACATAGATCATAAGTCATTCTTGTGTTTAACAATTTTGTTTCTCGATATAAACATTGAACTAGATTACCAAATTAATTAAGTATCATCTTAATTACATTTAGATGCGGGCACACATACATCTGTTCGAATCATCAAGGGGCCCAGTAGTATCTTACTCCATAACATGTGTAGGAACAAATCATATTTTGACTACACGTGTCTGTTATGTGTTTCACATCCCTCCTGTAAATGGCCTTTATAGCAGCCTTCAACAGGTCAACGTTAAACCATATCTAAGATTGACATTCCATACATACAAAACCTACTTGCATCTCAAGTCTAAAGATGAGAGACATAACCACTTGCAAGATTCATATTTGACACGGATCCATGTAGTGAATGCTCGTATGTTAGGTCAGTACAATGTTCATCCAATGAACAACATATGAGCTTGGCGGTATCATCCTTTAATATTCATACTATATGAATATGACCAAAACACTCACATTTGACTTAATTTAATGATGCTCCTGTATCATTAACTGACAATGGACAATTTAGAATAAATAAATTATTCATGGATTTAAACATGCTAATATAGAACACAGTTGTATAAATGAAGACGGTCATACCAGGTATATCAATTCATTGTTTAATACAACTGCTTGATGTTCCATTATCCAAATACTAAAAACAGATATACATGAGACTACTAGCAGGTCAAAGTTCAATGTTTCTAGCATGATAAATATGTTTGGTACAAGACATTAACTTTGTAAAAAGTACCAACTTAGTTGTCATCTAAGAGACCTTTGAGAATACTTGTTTCAAAACTCACAAGCACTGAAAGTTTTGAATAATATGATGATTGTCATTTTATATATGTGCATTTAAGTGCTAATACAATAATACTAGCATCGCCATAACAAATTACATAGGTTGTTTGAAGCAAGCAAAACAACTTATATGAGACAGTCTTCTTAACAGCTTCCCAAACTGTAAAGTATTTTTATTCTTTAATGAATAGTGCAACAATGCTTTTATTCAAGCATGTCTAGTCAATAGTATTATCATTTATGATGAAAATCCTGCTATGACTAGGATTGAGAATCATCTCAATCAAAATAAGCATTAATGTATAAACTCAACACTAATCTCCTTATTAAAATCCGTAGACGATGAACATGTCTTTAATCCTTTGCAGGCCTTTTAGAATGTTCTTTCTATAGCAGTCTAATGACTTTCACTTAGTTACTATGGTTATAGGTTCATCTTGTATTCATGCAAATGTTACAATTAGTCTAATACATATCATGACATGCATAATGAAACCTTTAGCTGAACTAAACATTTTCATGCATGTGTTTAACTCATCAGGTGAGATACAACTTTGAGACTTGCTCAATGATGTGTCATATTGTGTTAGACTTGTTAATCACGTATGTTTATCCTAGTAAACATTTGTTCAAATGTTGTATGTTTTATTTTGTATATCTCTTGATAAAAACATTATTCCAAACTAAGGATCAAAATCTAGCTTAGGTGAAGTATTATTTCCAATATGTTGACAACATATAAGATATAAGAAAGACAAAACATAATGCTCCAACTAGCTTTAAGGTGTACTAAGGAGTTCTCTTTGTTTCAATCAAAATCAAATTGTTGATTTAAACTTGAGATTCCAGCTCCTAGATGCATGCTCTAACCCACATTTGGATTTTACAGCTTGCACATTTTCTAAAGATAACTTGGATTCATAAACTCTTTTGATTAACACAACGTCCTTGCAAAGGTAATCATTCAAGAAGAAGTTTAGACATCCAATTGCCATATTTCATATTCAGGAAATAAAGTATGGTAATTAATATCTTTATTCATTTAACGCTTGCAAGGAAAAGAAGCTTTAATCATAGTCAATTGCTTGAGTATAAGTAAAACCCTTATCACAAGGCATGCGTTTAAATGTGTGTACATTTTTGTCCATATTAGTCTTCTCCTAGAAGAACCAATTTAACTTTTCAGTCTTACCGATTAGTAAAAGATCAATCAAATTCCAAAAATGATTTTCTTTCATGGACTATATCTCAACATTTATTATGTTGTTAGCTAGTGCATTCAGAAGGTTGTGTAAGAAGAGACTTTCTACAAAAATAGATGCTCCCACTTGCTTCGTGTAAGATGAGAGTTTCTCCAAATACGCAGCAAGTCAAGCAATAATAAAATTGTTCTCGTTTGGGATGTATAATGTATGCTGGCAGATTTTGACTCTAGTTTGCTAATAACACACTTAACGTGATCTCAACAAATTCAGAACTTCAGTTAAGACTTAATGGGAGTCTTCCCATTCTATAACCTGATGGTGTCTAAGTTACCTTCTTGGTTGGATCCATATTGAGTAAACACGTGGCTTACTCAATTTTTGTTAACCTTGATAAGATTAGAGGTAGAGTAGTTAAAGTTATCAAAAATCAACAATATCAACAGAGTTGGATTTTACACATCAGACATACCATGGCAATGTGGTATTCTATAAGTAATGGGATTGTGAGACAGTATCACAATTCCTTAGATAACCTAATACCCTTTGGCTTACATACTTGCCAATTTGTTCAAACAAAATGGCACTAACAGTAATTTCAAGCCAATTGCATGCTATAACGTAGAAGTCTTAGAGAAGTTCAAGGACTTTATGTACATGTCTTAACTAGAAGACATAACACATTAATTGTTAACATTACGTTATAAATCTTTGAAAATTTCAATGACTTCATATACATGTCGTGACAAGGAGACATGACAAGTCAATTGCTTACTTTATAAGTCTTAGAACAATTCAAAGAGTTTATGTTTATGTCTTTACAAGAAGACACAATCATATTGGCTAAACCTTTTAGTGAATATGATGAAGTAGGTATTTATTATTTATTGACACTAGTTCTAAGTAGGGCGCCATACATCGAGGTGTATAAGTCCTAGTAGAATATTAGCTTTCTTACCATGCGGTTAAGAAAAACCATTAGTCATATTGTTATGTGTTGTATCTTGCACACAATTAGGATTTCTCCCACTTGTGCATGGCACAACATCAAGTATTTATACAAACAAGTGAGCATATTTATAAGTCAGGTTACGCTCCTAAGACTAGTGGATTATGAGTCCACCATGCTTCCGTATGTTTGTATGAATAATATGACAATGTCACATATATGATATGATTTAAGTCAAAACTAAAATCACGTTTGCATTACAAGTATATATAGAACTTTATTGTTTAATAAGCAATCATGCATAAGTATTGTACAGATAACATTTCAGGCAACAGCATCAGAAAAGCGACAAGTTATCTAATAGAATAATATGCAATGATTCTTATAAAATTGTTATGCTTCATTTGTGAAAAGTAATGTATTATCTCAAGACCAGCTAGAAATAAAATGAGCCACTTACAAGGTGATAAGCTCATAGCTCCCACTGATTTTAGACAACATTATATATGCGTCTATATCAGTAGTAAAATGCGTTGCTCCCACTGAATGTAGACAACATTACACATGCGTCTATATTAGTAGTAAAATGCATCGCTCCCATTGGATAAGACAACATTAAATGTGTGTCTATACCAATGAAGTGCAAGTAGCAATTTATTTACTTTTCTACTCTTTGAATATCGGCACATTATCTCTAATGTGAGCCTCACGGACTAGTAAACATGTACTTAGATATTCAAAGAAGTGCATCAAGTTCTACTAAATTTATGATGGACTAGCCATCAATGCCATTCTTTAAATTAAAAGTTTTGCATGCAATTCCTCCTTCTACATTACCTCAATGGTGTGTAGAATCTTAGGAAATTATCGAGTTAAGGAAAACTACTAGAAAAACATGCTATTAATTTCCTTTTCTCTTTCGTAATTTCTTGAGATTTCTATTTCTAATTATTAAAACTCATACCATGTCTTGACGCTTCAAGATGTATCATTTTGGTGACTATAGAATACATGTTCTCTAGTAATCCAAATAAGATGTGCAACCGTACTTAAGTGTTAGACTTTTTACAAGACAAAACGATTTCTCGAGTAAGTATGCTTTGAGTTTGATTAGGATTGGAAAATTCAAGTGTTCCTATTATAGCTTTCTCATACAAGTAGAAAGGATAGGAATAAGTCTTTCCCTTACAAGGAAAGAAGACTTAGTTTCCTCTAAGAAGGAAAGGAAACAAACTTTTGTTTACGGTTTGTGTTGCATAAATGTCATTAATAGAAATTACAAAGTTTAATTTATTATTTTCGATAATTATCCTTTTTAAAATTAACTACCCAAGTTTATAATATAAAACAATTAATTTTATGAAAGGCTAAGATCCTCATTGAGGTTCCACCATCACATCAGTTGATCTTAGACCATATAGGACTCATGGCATTTGTAACCGGAGTAACAATGTCAAGTTGGCATGTTTAGTCCCATCCTTGCCTCGAGCCAAGGTCTCACCTGCTTAACTCGATTAAGTCATCCAATGCGAGAACATGTGAGAATATATCTAGGTCTCATGCATAGAGAATAATCACCTTGGGTTACAATTCACCTACGTCTCACGCAAAGTAAAAATCAAATGCAATTGTTCTCAACCAATTGGACAGCCTGACTTAAATTTGACAGGTATTATTTTTGATAAATGCATGATCAAAAAGTGTGTACGAGGAAGTATGCATTCATTCTTCGTAGCACAAGTTAAAAACTATTTTTAACTTAAGTCTAATACTTGTTTTATATCTTTTATGTGTGTCAAGTTGTTCATTTTCATGACTAATATATAACTTAGGTGGGATAAATATTAGTTTGAACAATACATAAATTAAATAACAATCATAACATTTATTTAGTGTTATTTATATAAAAACAAGTGTTTAGTTTCAAATCATATTTAAACTTTAAACTAAATCAAAGATTTAGTCTCTAAAATTGGTTTGTGTTTTATTTTTAGTTTTATAAAAAACATTTGCAAGTTTATATACATTCTAAACATATATAAAAGCAAACAAACAAACACAACCATAAGTATGCAAAGCCTCAACCGATGAAAAAACCTATGTTTGGTCTCGTGAGCCATCACAAGAACCAAGAAGTCAACTAAGGGTTAACCACACAACCACAAGGAGGGCTCCCACTTGCTCCAAGAACCATCATGAGCAAGTGAAACCCTAAATGAACTTGAAGCCCAAAAATTCCATAGAATTTCAGCTGACTTGACGGGCTTGAAACTCCTAGAAGGAATCTTTCCCAATCTAAACTCCAGTTGCAGAAATTGTAGCCCCATGAGTTTTGCACTTTCTCCTAAAAATTCAGCCTCTAACTCCTTGTAGAACTCCAGGAAATCCATTTTTAGTGGAAGTTACTCCAGCAGCTCCGAATTTGACTTTATGCCTTTAACTCTTGCGCCATTCGAATCCAAACATCGGTTACAATAATTTTATGATTGAATAAATTTATTCTATCATCTAGCTAATGTAAAGTGCCCAAACAATGGCTACAATGAAAATTAAAAGCATACAAAAAGAAACCGAAACAATGGCAAACCCAAAACTGAAATTAAATACAATAACTGACGAATCAAGTCACAAGTGGTCAAGGTTTTCATCGGCTTTGCATACACAACATAATGACACCATCATGTATTAATAAGTTATTGGCTAAGTCCATGGCCAAACATGCATGTATTTTTCATGGATACAAAATAATTAACAAGAAATAAATTGTTAGCCAACGAATCGAATAAATAAATTAACAAGAATTAAAATACCCCGATTTGTACGTGTAACCAATGGCTTAAGGATCACTTAGTACTATATTAAAGAACTTATAACAACCATATTAATTCAAAAAATAATGCCCAAGTGGCTGATTTAAAACCGATTTAAGTCGTTCCAAAATGCGCGATTTAGGCCCTTTTACACGTACCCGATAACAAAACCAATAAAAGTATGCATAACAAATGGCTATGGGATCAAAAATCATAGATCATAAGACCTTATATGGTTCAAATTAATTTCAAAAAATAGGCCCTAGGGGCTGTTTTAAAATTATCCTTTTGAATCCATCTAAAACACGTGTTTTAGGCTATTTTTTTACGCATACAAGATGATCATATGACATCATATGATGGCTCGTGATACCACTACATGTGCTGAATTAAATGAATATCATATAAACAAATATTAAACGCAGCGGAACAAACACCTATCACCGGATCCATAGAGTCATATGATCAATCAAAGAAAAACAAGAAAAGTAATACATTTGTAGCGTGATCGGTAAAATCAAATGGTGACCTTCACCCTAACATGAAACACCCAATGAAACCAAGTAATCGATAGAGATCACCTCTATGATGTCTCCATACTACACTTCCTTGTATACCAAATTGATGCTAGTCTTAACCCCGTAGCCTTGTAAAACACCTTTGAATGAACAAGATTTAAAAGTTGGATCAAGAAAACAAAAACTCCTATTTTGTATGTGTTTGAGTGCCTTATGATATGAAGAGAAAAGAGGAGAGGATATCTTTTAATTTTATCAATCAAAACTAATCAAAATAAATGAGATGTTATCGCTAATTCATTAACCAAAAATAGCTTGATCTCATCCCCTTTTTTACTCCATATGGCCGGCCACCCTTATAGGGTATTAGTGGGCTTTCTTAAAATTTTCAAGTCCAATAAATTAAGTACATGATGTGCTGTCGTATAGGGTCAATTATTTGATTATCAAGTTTTACATTTATATTTAGCCGACAAACCTAAAACAACACTTTAACGGGCAGTGTACCCGGTCAAGATGGAGTTTCGCGATAAGTAGGGTGTCGAACACTAAGAGTGAAACATTTATCCTATATTCTATCAGTATTTTAATTAGTTCTAATTAGTCTATTTACTGGTTAAACCTATACTATATACGTTGTCTAATGATATGGGGGGTTTTCAGCCTGAGAGACTGGCACAGGTTTGGCGGTGACAAATATCAATTCAATACACAATAAACACAAAAGAAGAAAATCAAAAGATAAAAAAGATGTAGAAGCCAAATGATAAAAAACTGTATTAGCCATATTAAATCCAGTTCAATGTTGGTTTGTTTGTTTTAGTACAATGATTTACTTATCTCAAAGTGGCATATCATTCTTCGGGACATTATCATAAGAACTAGACCGATCTAATCCTGTCACATTATCATCCGCATTAAAGCTCCATTTAGTTTATATAATTCACTTAGCGGAAATCAAAGCAGTTGTGATCCTGTTAAAACCCCAGCCCAACGGGAATTTACCCATTTATTATTTGATGGTGTTTTATATACTGGTAGTCCACTATTCAAATCTTTATCAGTTAATTAAGAGCATGATTGCTGAAACATAAACGGGTCACCTACCGGTCCAACTAAGCTCATAATTCAAAGACAAAGACAGAACGTTATTTGTGATCCTATTGGTCCAGTAATATAAAACACGATATGGAGAGCTATCCCAGTATCTAGATTACTTTTTAGGTATCACTAGACCCAGTTCAATGATAGGTCGCATATTCAAACACATAAACAAGTAGGAGGTGATAAACATAATCAAACAATCAACGATTAATTAAGAAATCGATTTTAAAACAGGTGATAAACATAATCAAACAATCAACGATTAATTAAGAAATCGATTTTAAAACAAACCAAACATTGAACTTTCATTAAGATGGCTAATACCCGAGGGTATTAGCCCATAATCATTGTAATTATACAAGCATAATCAGACAATTTGAAATCAAACGATTAAGAGAGTAAAAATTACACGATGTCTTCTATAGATTCGTGATCAATGCTTGACCTTGGTGGCTGATCTTCTCTTCTAAAATACATCTTTAATGAGTATGGTATAAAGAATATGATATTGCACCCTAAAAACTTGTTTTTGAGTCTTCTATTTATAGTGTCTGAAAAAGACTCGATACGCCGTATCTGGCTAGGTCGATACGACGTATAGGGCTGGATTCCTTGGAGTGCGCGCTACATTCTTAATCAATCAGAGATATCATTCCTAATTTACTTTTATTACCATATCTTCGAATATTTATCTTCTTGGATACGGCGTATGGAAGCAGTCAGATACGCTGTATTAGGAATTGGTCAAACGCGCTTTCTTGTGAAGTCTTGGCGCTGATACACCATATCTCTTTTGTTGGATACAACGTATGTAGTCAGAAATTAGCAATCTTTAAATTTCTTCGTATTAGCTCTAAATTATGCGCCTTTTAGCTTGTCTTCACAAAACACTCCTGAATTACTGCATTTATCAACTTTAAAGCAATTAAGTATCAAATCTTGAAATAATTATATAAAAGTGGGCAAAACAGATAGGATGAATGGTATAATAAAGTGACGTTATTTGATGTCATCAAATACCCCCCACTTGAATCCTACTTGTCCTCAAGTAGAATTTAGAAAAGTTTTAGTTTATGAAAATGTGTCCTAACCGAAGTTAAGGATTTTCCTTTTTAGCATCGTTTTATCCTAATCACCTATACATAACCAAGCTCCTCACAAAATATGGAAATGAAAACACTCGGATCACTCAACTAATTTGGGGTGCAACATTTAATTGGTACGCTCAGTTGCTCGGTCGTGATTAGTTTTCTATCATAGGCTTGGCAAGGATACACATCTCTACCGCTAAAGCTAAGGAGAAACAAGTCAAGAGAAAAATTGGCTTAAGAAGGCTTAGGGTTGATCATTCAACAGTGTTTTTACCATAAGTACCACACCAACAAAGCAGCTACATCATACATACACGGCCGTAACGATGGAATAGACACATACAATCCGATCACATCCATGTTCGTGTTTAACCAATGGTTAGGATGAAGAACGATACAGGGTAGGGAGCTTCTAACTTTTACCGAAAGTCGACATCCAATAAGGCAGCTGAGACATGCATACATGGCCGTAACGACGGAATAGACATGCATGCTCGTACAAGTCCCAGTTCGAGTAGACATTAAGGTTAGTTGCTAGGAAAGGGAAGTAAAATAGATGTTAAACAAAATTCAAGAAACAAATAGATTAAGCCAACAAATAAGGTACGGTTGCTAGTAACTTTCCCCCGACCGTTCCATGACAAAGATTCGAACATATAGACAAATACCTCGATCATAGAAATGACAAAGACAACCTAAGTTGGCGTTCCCATATCAGCTACTTTTACATCGTTGATTTTTGTAACGTATCAATGAATAATCGATCCTTCCAAGTAATTCCTTTGGTATAAACATCTTTTGAACCGACTATTTTTCTTCCTTCTCCTTTTTTTTGCAATACATCATAAATCTTGGTTTTATTTCACCGTCTTCACTATCATAATTCATCCGGATAATCTTTTCCTTGTAACACTTCTTCTTCGAACATGATTCATAATCGCGAAAGTAGCGAAACTTATGAGCTACAAATTTTTCCCATTGCATTGTGCAATTTCCCGACCATTACAGAGATAGAAAATTTTCACTTTGACACGGGAAATACAAAACTTTATACGAAAGCAACTAGCAACTTTGATTAAAATAGGCTTAATCTACACGATAGGCTAAGGTGCAAAGGTTTAACGAAACATATAATATGGTGTAGAAAAAGAAAGGAATGGCTCAACAGGTTGTTCTAGGGAATCTTACTCTAAAAATAAGAGTAAACAAAGGGCTACACGGGGTTTAACTAACCAGTGTAGTTAGTTAATTTTATGACATGTAGGCTATTTGGTTTAATCCTATAAATTTATCAGTTGAACATGTTCCTCCATCTAAATCCATAGTACTCATCATTGCGGTCTTGACTGATATACCAGGCCAAGTTCTAAAGTCCACTACATCACCGGCATACTTTTATATTTGTGGAATTTTTAGTAAGCAATTAGAAATGGGATAGGCTTAATTCTCATAATATGTATCAAGGGTTATAGTGCGTTAGGTAATGTAACTAGTGATTTTTAAAAAAGTCATGCTAATTTTATTTTTTTAATTTGGCCTATTTTTAAGCACTTTTAAGCTCGTAGCCTGTTATTTTGTAAAAAAGAAGACAAGTATGTTCTAATTCTCCATCCCCCACTTAAATTATATAACGTCCTCGTTGTATAGATAAAACAATAAATAATAAGGGAAAATAGAATTAGAACGAAAAACTCTCTGATGTTTTGCTTGTGATAATTCTCCAAGATGAGATCTTGAGCAAAAAGTGTGTTGACTAGGGCTTCAGAATGCCCGGATAAGTTCAACACATGTCTTTTTTAGAATATACCATATCATAGTTTCATCAAGGTCCTGCATAAAATATTAGAAGACAAGTTTAATTTCTATCTCGCTACAATGGTACAAGAAAACAATTAAACACACAACTATACAGGGATCAATACGCCGTATCCCAAACCCTAGGATACGCCATATGGTTCCTGTAAAAACAATTAAATACTGGAAATTAAATATTTAAGTTTTTAAAACTGATAACGTCCAGACACGTCTATACGCCGTATCCAGAGGGGTTCGATACGCCGTATAGAGTGTCTGGGAAGACAGACTCGTGCAACAAACAATTAAAATGAGATAAACAATTAAAATGACCGGGTAGTCTCCTAGGAAGCACTTTTGTTTATAGAAAAGTCTTTAAGTTAGACTTGCCTCAATTTAATCTCATCCTTATAAAACAACTTAGGGTCGAACGGGATGCCAAATGACACATACATATTCTTAATAAGATTTAAAAGCATCACGTTGTTAAGATAATTACAAGCCATGACATTAGCATTTAGTTTCTTTATAAAAAAATTGGTTTTGAAAAATTTATTAGATGTATCATGACTTGTTTTCGAAAGCTTATTTGACCCATGTGCATTGACATTTATTACATCAGGTATTGGTATGACAGACATATCCCCCGAAGGTCGCTCAATATCGATTTTATTATTATTGTCCGTATCCGATTTTAAATCATCAGGATAAATTATGTTAAAAGGAAATAAATCATTAAAATATAAAATGTTTTGTTCCTCTTCATCACATTCGGACAATGATGTTTCATTTTTCAAATCAAATTCATCGATATGTTGAGGACTTATAGTAGGTTCAATTAAGAGATCTAATTTAGACGTTAGAGCATCATTGTAAAAAATGGCTGGAAATTCATTCTCAAAATCTTTAAAGAAGTCTAAGTCATTAAAATAACTGGCCTCAGGCTCGGGTGATGGAAATGAAGGTGTATTGACTTTATCATTATCATTTTCTGAATCCGTTTTCAAATTGTCGACATAAATTATTTTATAGGAAAATGAATTTTCGTCATAAATCACCGTGTAATATTCGTCGTCGGATTCGTCAAATGATATTCTAAAGTCAATTTTATTATCATTAAGAGGACTTACCATGGGTTCATAGGAGGGCGTTACTTTAGATGTAAGCGCGTTATCAAATACTATAGCTGGGAATTCAGTTTCAAAAGATTCGAGGTTGTGAACGTCTTTATTATACCAGATCTTACCATACTTAGCAGTCTCCAAGTTATACACCTGACCACGCCTACGAGCTTTTTCATCATCAATCCTGATGTATTCTTCAATAGTAATGTTGGGGTCGTCCATTTTTAACAGAAACAAAATAGCCAGGAAAGAAAATGGTCAAATAGCCTAATACGTCGTATTCAGCAAACTGAATACGTCGTATTGATGATAGAGTCGAATATATTGTATTGGTTTGAAAAAATTTATACGTCGTATCTAAAAGTTGAATACGCCATATTCAGTATTCGACTCAAACTGTAATAATGCAGAAAACACACAAACACACAATATGTAAATATATACAATGCACACAAGCAAACAATTACAAACATGATTTAAACAATTAGATTATTCTAAGCTAAGCTAATTAATGGTTAGAAATACTAATAAGAATAAGGTTTAAATTAATTCACTCCCCGACAACGGCACCAAAAACCTGATGTGCTATCGTGTAGGGTCAAGTATTTGATTATCAAGTTTTACATTTATATTTAGTCGACAAACCTAAAACAACACTTTAACGGGCAGTGTACCCGGTCAAGATGGAGTTTCACGGTAAGTAGGGTTTTCTAACACTAAGAGTGAAACATTTATCCTATATTCTATAAGTATTTTAATTAGTTCTAATTAGTTTATTTACAGGTTAAACATCTGCTATATACGTTGTCTAATGATATAGGGGGTTTTCAGCCTGAGAGACTGGCACAGGTTTGGCGGTGACAAATATCAATTCAATACACAATAAACACAAAAGAAGAAAATCAGAAGATAGAAAAGCGGTACAAGCCGAATGATAGAAAATTGTATTAGCCATATTAAATCCAGTTCAATGTTGGTTTGTTTGTTTTAGTGTAATGATTTACTTATCTCGAAGCGGCATATCATTCTTAAGACTTAGGCGGGACATCATCCTAAGACCTAGACACGATTAATCCTGTCACAATTATCGCATCCGCATAAAGGATCCTTTAGTTTAATTATAATATATCTTAAGGAATCAAAGCAGTGGTGATCCTGTTAAAACCCTAGCCCAACGAGACTTTACCCACTTATTGTTTGACGGTGTTTTATATACTGGTAGTCCACTAATCAAATCTTTATCAGTTAATTAAGAGCATGATTGCTGAAACATAAACGAGTCACCTATCGGTCCAACTAATCTCATAATTCAAAGACAAAGACAGAATGTTATTTGTGATCCTATTGGTCCAGTAATATAAAACATGATATGGAGAGCTATCCCGGTATCTAGATTACTTTTTAGGTATCGCTAGACCCAGTTGAATGACAGGTCGCATATTCAAACACATAAACAAGTTTGAGGTGATAAACATAATTAAACAATCAATGATTAATTAAGAAATCGATTTTAAAATAAACCAAACATTGAACTTTCATTAAGATGGCTAATACCCGAGTGTATTAGCCCATAATCATTGTAATTATACAAGCGTAATCAAATAATTTGAAATCGAACGATTAAGAGAGTAAAAATTACACGATGTCTTCTATGGATTCGTGATCAATGCTTGACCTTGGTGGTTGATCTTCTCTTCTAAAATTGGTATTTAATGAGTATGGTATAAAGAATATGATATTGCACCCTGAAAACTCATTTTTGAGTCTTCTATTTATAGTGTCTGAAAAAGACTCGATACACCGTATCTGGCTAGGTCGATACGGTGTATAAGGCTGGATTCCTTAGAGTGCACGCTACGTTCTCAATTAATCAGTGATATCATTCCCAATTTACTTTTATTGTCGTATCTTTGAATAGTTATCTTCATGGATATGGCGTATGGAAGCAGTCAGATACGCCGTATTGGGAATTGGTCAAACGCGCTTTCTTGTGAAGTCTTGCCACTGATACGTCGTATCTCTTTTGTTAGATACGACGTATGTAGTCAGAAATCTGCAATCTTTAAATGTCTTCGTTTTAGCTCCAAATTATGCGCCTTTTAGCTTGTCTTCACAAAACACTCCTGAATTACTGCATTTATCAACTTTAAAGCAACTAAGTACCAAATCTTGCAATAATTATATAAAAGTGGGCAAAACAGATGGGATAAATGGTATAATAAAGTGATGTCATTTGATGTCATCAGTAAACTACTTAGTTATTAGAAGCCCAATATTGATCCCGAGTTACGTAGGTTATTTATATACCATAAATACAATAAACACGATATATAAAATGGTACCTCAGTGTATATGTGTGTGACCCCATAGGCTCACATGTGTCTAACCATATAATTATTTATTATGACACAGGCATACTCCAACAACTCCTAATTCATCAACGTTAATCATTTGATTATTCTTTGACTCTTACTTCCTTACACACTTCATAGTCCCCACTTTGTACTCCTGCTCAAAATCATGTCATGAGAGTAGCATAAAACCAAAAACAGTATATGATGGACTAATAAGAGAAATTTGATTATAAGAGCATGTAAAACTCGCCTTGTATAAACTGAAGTGCAGCCTTTGACTCTGAAACCGTACATAACCACATTCAAATTCAAACTAAATATCAATGTATTATAAGGAACAAAACATGAGTCCACTTTTTAATATTTTATATTTTAGCCTAACGACACTTAAAACATAATGTTTTGTCTTTACCTTTTATCTTATATGCAAAAATATAAGCACGTTCATGCTTACTCCATGTAGAGAAACTAAATTTGAATTGCCATCTTATCTAGCAAATTCCAGAGTGTAACTAATAAGACCGAATAAGATACCTGTTTTAGGCTATATATCAAAATTCCGTTAAACACCATCTATATCTTTCCCTAAAAACATATCTCTTAATCAAAAAAAACATTCTGGATGATATCAGACATTATCTTTATGAAGAGTCTTGTGGAGGCCGATTGTGGCTGCATCTTGGTGCACAAATATATCATTTTCAAGAATATCATCAGAGATACCCATAAGAGCCGGCATTTCACAATCCATATCAGCACAACGATAGCTGAGGCAAATTTTCTGCATTTAGAGAATGGAAGAAAATTGTGTGAGCATATAGGTATTAGCATACACATACTAGTATTTACTTATTTCAAAGTGTAGCGGTCTTTTGGGTTTTTTTTCTAGGTCAAATTAGTACTTTATGCATACCTACAAATTCTATCAAAAACCCAAAATAAAAAAACTATGGGAAACTTTTAACCCATTGACCTGTCCAGCCCTTTTAATTGATTTTATTATCAGCTAACTTGTCTGACTTTACCCGTTTAGCACATTAGAGATGAACTGCAAACCAAAACCAACCTAATCATAAGTAAATGGATTGACATTGCCACAATCTTCTCTCATAGGCAATATCGTAATACACGCAAATATAAATTTTCCATTTTTCATTTAGTGAAGTCAGATTATATAGAAACACTCACTGAAAAACTAATCGAGAAAAACCCATTCTCCAACGGCCATAGAAGTCTCTGGTCTTCTTTGGTTGCATCTGCTTGTTAGAACCGAGACCATTCAAAAATGCAGTTGGACGTTTTTTAGCTGCCGACGCAACGCCAGCATCGCCACCACAACCATCGTTAATCCACAACCAATGATAACCATTGGTATTTGAAATCTACCGTCATCAATCCCAAATAAATCTTCCATTTCATTTATGTTTTGAGTGTTCGGTTGGCTCTACTCTGCTTTCTCCACTGGCACCTAAAGGATAAAAGTGGATAACTTGTAATTAGGAATAACATTTCATTATGAGTTATTGACTCTGTCATATTCAAGTCTTAACGGTTGTCCAATGACTAATAGCAATGATATTATGTAATGATGGCAACCTGAACACTACTATAATTCAACCTTTGAGAAAAAAACATATATTTCAGTAAATGTAATACGACATCACGTAAAGAAGAATTGTTACAATTTTCATTTGGAAAATGGAGCATATGAATATAATATGCCATTTGTATTCAGAATATAATGGTTCTGAAAATTCTTTCATTTATACTTATGTGTTATTAATTCTAATTCTTTTAGGGCAAAATATCAACGAAATATCTTTAAGAAGAACATTCACTGGTGTAGGATCCCTTTGCTTAATGGATCTTAACCTTTAACATGTAAATGGGTTGTTGCCTTAGATAAATCTAAAGTAACAATGATGAAACAATGATTAACCACTATTGATTACGCGGAATTTAATCAACAATGTAAAGAAGAATATAATCAAAACACTTTTATATTGAACTTTGAATCTGCCTAAGTTACAGATTACAAACTATAATTTGCTATTCGATCTCTATGATCTTTTGTAGAACTATGCCTCTGGTTCCTTTTATAGACGAAGGAAACCCTAATGGGCATTACAAAACGCGTATAAAGATAATGCATATCTTTTCTTAAGATATCTCATGCATATCTTTAACTCTAACTAATTTCTGCGTAAGCAGACTTAACTATTACATAAACAGTTTTAACTATTTAATACTGCCAGTACTAACTATGATAAACCTTCTACCAGTACAAACTATTACACTAGCAGAATTAACTACAATGCTAACAGAATTAAGTCTGTTATACAAAATTCCTAACAATCCTCCCCTAAACTTGAACTTCACTTGTTAACTTCAAGTTTCTTTAGTTGTCTTCAGTTTAGACTTTTGAGAATTGTATCCAAGCATGTCTTCAAGTCCTTAGCTTTTCTTGAATGATGATCTGTTTGATTTTCTTTAAAAAATCATATCATACTTTGTCTTTTAGTCTTTTTCTTCTTTTCACAGCTACACAGCAACATCCAACTAAGTTGGCTGTATAGTTTTTGGCAAACTACCAGCCATCAACGGATTTGATATGTCTTTACCATGAGCCATTTGTTATGGACTAGTCAATGCTTCATTGTAGTAACAAGGTGCATTGATAACCTTATAGTTTTTAGCAAACTATCAGATATCAAGGGATTTGAATTCTCTTTATCAGTAGCCGTTTGCTCTGGAGTAGCCAATGCTTTGGTGCAATACTATGGTGCATTGATTACCATACAGTTTTTGGTAAATTGTCAACCATTAACGGATTTGAGAAGTCTTTACCAAAGTCGTTTGCTTTGGACTAGCCAGTCTTTATGCCTATTAAGCATGGTGAACTTATAACCATTTGTTGTGTGGTGGTTAGCCAACACCCAAACCCTTCTCTCTTCCATTATAGTCTACAGTCTCCAAAATATATCCACAGCTACTGATAAGTTCATCACTTTCTAACACCAGCTTGCTTCTCAATCATCTTTAAAAGTTTATAGCAAACTTCATTCATTTTTCCATCTAGAAGCTTCATTTTCAGCATCACTTGGCAAGCTTCTTTTGACAATGGATATTTCCTATCTGCTAACATATAGATTGTGCACGCTTCCAAAGTTAAACAGTATACTTCACACTTATCATAATATCGCCAACTAATCATCTTTTGTTGAAGTGGTAAGCCCCAGATAGCATCTTCAGTGAGAGGTGGATCAAACATAGTCCTGAGATCACTTCAAAGCACTCTGTCATAAGCATCTTTAGGCCTATTTGTTCCATACTTCTGCATTACCAACCTATACAACTCTATAAGATTATCTCTTATGAAGTCTTTGATCATAGCTCCAAAACTCATGTAGACAGTATCAGCTCCATTTGCTCTTATTATCTGATAAATACTTCTTTGACCTTGCTGGAATATCTTCCAATTTGCCACACTATCAGATTTTGTAGTCAAAGGAGTAGGATTCATAGCCTTCACTGATTCATCTTTATCAGTCTTTGAATCTTCTTGTGCACTCTTGTTAACATTTACACCTTTTCTAGCCTTTTGCTTCTTTCTTTTTCATGTTCTTTTAACTGGATCTTCTTCCTTTACTTCAACAACTTTGTCTTCTTCAGCTAGAACATCTTTATCATCAAACATGTGTTTCTTTGAAGTCTTTATCTGAAGCTCCTCTCCATATCTTTTCAATTTTGTTTTTGTAGCTTCAAGATTTATAGGAACAAAAGTATCAATCTGCTGAACCAACTTATCAAACTCTTCTTTAATCTCTTCAAACTTCAACTTCTTTAACTGAGAAAGCTTCCAAGTTCCTTGATTCTTAAGATAGTTTGACATATAGAT
>BQNB010002417.1:0-24570 GCA_026074375.1 Tanacetum coccineum | reverse complement strand
ACCACTCATCCTCACTTACATCCTGAACTACATCATCAACATCATTGTCCACTAAATCATTAGTATTGTGAGGTTCATTATTCCATCCAATAAGTAAAGCATCATCTATAATATTAAGTTTCATAGAAACATATTGCTCAATAAGTAAATCAATAACCATGTACTCTATTAAAATACTTCAATAATTTGAACATATCTTTATCATTAGCTAATTTTCTAAGACCATTATCTAACTCAGTGTTTGGTTCCCTATAATAATAGCCCATAAATGTATTTTAGAAGCCAAATCTTTCATCATGTTAGTAATCTCATGAACAGATAACTCATCTAAATCAATAGCGTCAATCTAATTTACCTTACCACCATTGTAATGTATCTTAGGAGGACTTGTGAATGCACCTCCATGGTTTATCTTGACACAAAAAATGGTTGGGAAATTACATGTTCCTAAAAAAATGAAGATTTATTTTTAGAAACACAAAATGAAGATTATCACACATCAACAACCTAAAAGGGTTGTACGAACACTTACGGTAATCATGGTATGCATTTGATTTTGCACTCTTCTAAAGCACCCTCCACTCATACAACATAATTGTTTTTTTAGTTTTGATATTGATTTCACTATCTAACCTAAGGTTTCATTAAGATTGGAGTGTGTGAATAAAGAGAGTAGTTGTGATGGGCGATATTAACTCTAAGGATTAAGTATGAAATGATAGGTTTTAGTAAGTCTGTCAAGTGATCGATGCAAGATAAAAGAGTGCCAAAATTGAGAAGACTAAACTACCCATCACTTGTTAGTCGCATGATAGCACTTAACGGGAAAATAAACGAAAGTTAGTACAAGGGCCAAACCTGTAATAGGTCAAAACCAGAAGGAGATGATCCGCAAAAGAGGTTTAGGGACTAAATCCGTTATACCCGACAGATCACATATACCATTTAAGTAATTAACTTTTAGAAAAATTAAAAGACAAGAAAAAAAGAAATAGACAAAATAGGAGATGACAGTGAAGATAGGAGAAATAACAAAAATACTCTCATGTACCTCAGACATAAGGGAGTTAAACAAAGTGATATTTATGGCCGCCTCCCATAAGTTCCAAACATAAAATGACAACCACATATATTGTTCGTATAATTATTTGATAAAATAACGAAGTGTGCGATTGTGTGTAAACCACAATGACGAAATTTCTAATTTACTCCTTTTATTAAGAACATTAAAACCCACATACGTAGATGGTTTTGAATATCAAAATTTTATAACAAAATCTCATTTACATACAAGATTATAGATTAGTAACCATATAATCTCCTGACAAAGAAAATATTTTACAACTAAAAAATAAACCAAAAGGTCTAAATAAATGGAAGTCGCTAACTTTTACATAAAACTTCGATAACCATGCACGTTCATGCTAAAGAACTAGAGTTGATTAACGTGACATTTTACCACCTTGTGTCTAGTTTTATGTATTGCGCCTAGCCCAAGATACGACCTAGTAACATTCTGTATGTATATATACATTACGTTGAGGTTTAATAAACATGACAAGATTTTACCAAATCTAATATGGTATTAGAGCCTTACGATCCTTTTCTTAAAATTCTCCAACCCTAACCAAACCATTCTTCTTCTACCTCACGGTTGTAATTTTTTTCCTTTTTTCATGCTTTATTCCATTTATTTTTTGCTTATTGCTTGAATAATTTTTCTTTAAATATGTCATAGCATCATGACAAACAATGCGCCACCACATCCACCAAAACAATCAATTGATAAAGCATATTCAAAACAACCAATGAGTGCATCAAGTATTGATTTTGTTATAATTTTCAACGTGGCTCGTGTTCTTACAGGGCACATTGCAAATATATGCATGGTAATAACGACATAAGATCTAGGGCCACAACCAATTTGCAAGCAGCTTGTATTAATAATATTGATTCCTATGTGACTGCGTTCCCACAACCAATCGTATGCAAGCAAATGATACCAATAATTATGGTACATAAGATAGGCCTGCTAACTTGGCCTAGTCAACTACCAACTCCTATATGTTTCCCTTACTAGGCCCATTTGCAGTCCAACCCAATATGAATTATGTTTCTGGTTTCAGGCCGAGTGTTATTCGAGTCCAACATATTTTCCCACAACATGTCCAAATGCCGCTTCAACAAGACCAGTTACCCTTATATAGTCTAAATAGACAGAAGGATTATTTGGTAGCACAACAAGGAAGTTCTTTTTATTTACCATAGAATCATGCATATGGTGTACCAAATTACTTTCAGCCTCAAGCCACCATGTTTCCACAAGCTTTTCAGTTTACGACTCTACAAGACCCTACTTGGAATATGGATACATGGGCTTCTTCTCACTTGGCTAACTATACAGGTATACTCACTTCTGTTAGTAATTAAAACATATATCCATCGGTATTTGTTGGCAATGGTCATACCATTCCTATCACTCATATGGGACATAGCTTCTTGCATACATCTAACAAGCCACTTCATCTTAATCATATTCTTGTCACACCTCACATAATTAAAAAAATAATTTATGTTTGTAAATTACAATGATGTTTCTGTTGTGTTCGATGCATATAGTTTTTTATGAAAGATTGCCAGACCCACAAGCTTCTTCTCTATTGTGATAGTACATGTGATCTTTACCCAGTTACTCATCAACCTTCATTTACCTTCCCATTTTCTCTACTTTCGTTTAGTTCTACTACGTGGCACAAACGCCTCAGTCATCCTGGAGAATATGTGCTTCATTGTTTAGAGTCGAGTCGTTTAATTTAATGTAATACATAAAAGTTTTTCGCTTTGTGTCATGCTTATCAATTAGATAAACATGTTAAGCTTCCATTTTATAGTTTTGAGTTTAAAGTTGAGCCTGTTTTTCAAATTATCCACTCGGATTTGTGAACATCCCCAATTCCGAGTGAAAGTGGAATTAAATATTATGCTATTTTTTAGATCATTCCTCGCATTTTGTTTGGTTTACCCTTTGCATAAGTAATCTGACTTATTTAATACTTTTGTTGCTTTTCGTGTTTTTATAAATAAATAATTTAATGTTAACATCAAGGCTTGGTGTTAGATACATGGAAAAGACTCAGTCATCCCGTGTACTTTACCGTTTATTCTAGCTCGTAGTTAATCGTTCGTATGACATTCAGTAATGGGCCGGGTAATAAACCCAATGTGTAAGCCCATTCCCATGGCCTAATGGCCGGTTTTGTAACAACTATATAAGCCTCTTCCATGTGTTGGAAGAGGTGGTTAGTCATTTCAATATACAAGTTCCATTTTCTCTCACTACAAAGTTTCTCTCCCACTTTCTCTCTTTAAGAAATCTGCTATACCCATAATCTTCCATTGTGTTATGATTTCCAATATCCTACAATTGGTATCAGAGCTCATGGGATGATTAGCTTGTGTGTATGTGCGTTTTGTTGCTTGGTTTAGATCAAAAGTGTACTTTTTAGGTTCTTTAGCTTGTTCTTCACTTTCCTAGATTTTAATCTTTGTTGTGTTAAATCTTAGGTGTTTTTTCTAGTAGCTATAGCCTTCCAGTACTTAGTTGTGCAAAAGAATCTGAGCAAAAATGTTCAGAAGGGTGATTTTTATGTGTTTTTAGGTGAAAAAGTTTTTTTTTCATCATAGCGGTTTGGTATTATGTGTTGTGTTTATCGTAGCGGTTTGGTACACTGTTCTGGCGATTTGTCTGAACAGTACACTGTTATAGTAACATAGCGGTTTACAAGTTTCAAAGATTTTTCTCATAACGATTTGGGAAACAAAACTCTACCCATTTGATTTTTACGCAGCGGTTTGGCAGATTTTCTTCGTAGCGGTTTACCAATCATAGCGGTTTACCAGTCGTAGCGGTTTACACATAGCGGTTTGTTACAGATTTTTTTGAAGATTTTTCTCAAGGTCTTTTGGGAAACAAACCTCTGGCCATTTTTCTTCGTGGTAGCGGTTTGGCATATTTTCTTCATAGCGGTTTGAGACACTGCTTTGATACTTGGACAATTTTACTTACTTTCAAACTTAAGACTTAACAATCCAAATCAACAAAACACCCAATTTAACTTCACCACTTTTAACATACACTCACTAATCATTAAACGATAAACTCATATCATTTCACAATCAAACATGATGGCTAATCTTTCTGAAGATATCCAGTGTGCCGGTTCTGATACCCGCCCACCAATGCTCGATAGGACTGACTTTGAGTCTTGGCAACAATGTATTCATTTGAACTGTCTGGGAAAAGACAATGGGGTAAACATACTTAAGTCGATTGATGAAGGTCCATTTAAGATGGTAAGGTTCAGAGAAACACTTGTTGAAGGTACTGAAGGTGCACTTCATCTAGGACCAGAACAGGATAGAGACTTTGCTAACCTTACACCAGAAGAAAAGGAGAGGTTTAAAGCTGACATTCGTGCAACGAATATTATACTTCAAGGCTTACCAAAAGACATCTACACACTCATCAATCACTACACTGATGCTAAAGACATTTGGGATAATGTGAAGATGCTCCTCGAAGGTTCTGAGCTAACAAAAGATGAACGTGAATCGCAATTGTATGATGACTTTGAACACTTCCATCAGAACAAAGGAGAATCCATTTACAAATACTATGTCAGGTTTACAAAGCTCATCAATGACATGCGAAACATCAAGATGACTATGCCCAAGATGCAGCTGAACTTAAAGTTCATGAATAACATGTTGCCTGCATGGGGTAGATTCGTGACTGCAGTCAAACTAAACAGAGGTTTGAAATAATCTAACTATGATCAGCTGTATGCTTACTTGAAGCAACATGAGGCACATACTAATGCGAATAAGATGATGTTGGAAAGATACAATCAACAAGCTATTGATCCTCTTGCCTTAGTGTCCAATGTTTCACCTCATTAGTACCCTTCACAATCATCCGTTCTTCCACCATCTACATATGTACCACCAATTAACTATCAACCACAATTTACTGATAACACACAACTTGATTCAGGCTTTACCCTAACCGATGACTTGATCAAAAACTTAACCAAAACAGTTGCCCTACTCGCCCAATCATACAAAACACACCTTCCTCAAACCAACAATCAACTCCAAACTTCACACAAGGAACCAAGCTACGGTTTAAAATGGCAGGGTTGTTGTTCAGAATATTCAGGGTAGTCAGAACAGAGTTCAAGGGAATTATGCTAGGGGAGCAGTTGCAGCTGGGAATGGGGGAGTTTAGAACAAAGTGGGTAATGAAAATCCTGGTCAAGCAAGGCAGATTAAGTGTTATAACTGCAATAGAATAGGACACATATCAAGAAACTACACTCAACCAAATCGACCACAGAATTCCGAATACTTCAAGGACAAGATGTTGCTGATGCAAGCTCAAGAGAATAGAGCGGTTTTAGATGAAGAGCAGTTATTGTTTATTGCAGGTGGAGAGACAAACACGTTTGATAAGGATGTGGATGAGGCACAAGTACAAGATTTGGCACTCAACGAGGACAACGTCTTTCAAGCTAATCAATGTGATGCGTTTGATTATGATGTTGATGAGGCTCCTACTACACAGACCATGTTTATCGCAAATCTATCATCGGCCGATCCAATCTATGATGAAGCTAGTCCATCATATGATTCGGACATTCTATCTGAGGTACAAGATCATGATAACTATGTAGATAGTATTGGTGCGTATCATGAAGTATACGAGATGCAAGACGATGTACAACCAAACTACGTTGTTGACTCAGATGCTGAATATATGAGTGATAGTAATATTATTCTGTATAAGCAGTATGTGAAGGACAACGCAGTGCCAACTGTATAAAGTAATGTATATTCTATACCAAACAATGCTTTAATGATTATAATCAATTATATGCATGAACAGTCTGCCCAATGTGTTTCTGTGAATGAGCAAAGCAAAGTAGTTAATGCATCATTGACTGCTAAAATTGGCAGATATAAGGAACAAGTTGAACTATATGAAAGACCAAGGTTTGAATTAAATGAACGTGAATAAAAAATTAATGAATAATTAAGAATAATTATCACTGACCGTAACATTAAAGAAGAATCTTTGAAAAAAGAGCTTCATTCTGTGAAAATGCAACTTAACTCTACCATTAACCATAACAAGTCAATGATAGAAGAAGTTACATCTTTGAAAAAGGATTTTAAACAGAAAGAAAACAAATACCTTGAAGAATTTTTGGACATGAAAGCCTTAAAGGAAAAGGTTGAGGATAAATTATTCAAACAAGATCAGTCTCTTCAAATAGTTCACATGTCATATGAACCTAAACCTCATTATGATGAAAAGAAAAAGGTAGCAATAGGCTATAAAAATCCCTTATATCTCACCCGTGCAAAGCAAGTTCAGCCAACTCTCTATAATGGTCATGAAATAGTCAAAACCCATCATGTCCTAGCCATAGTTCATGATTCAGAGGATACGCTAGAGATAGACGAGACTACTAGGAAGAAAAGGAATGAGAAAATGAAAGACCCAATGTGTGTGCAAAAGAAAGTTAAGATTATACCCCCAGAATACTCGAAAGAGAATTATCTTGCAACTTTCACACCGCAGAAACAATTGACCTCTGAACAGATATTTTGGTCCGATGACATTCTTAAAGAAAAGGCCAAAGCTCTCAAAGCAAAGGCTAATGATCCCAAATCAATCACAGCTATGATGGTGTATCCACCCAATACACCCACAAAGCTTGTCCCCAGGGTTCTCCCAACAAAAAGTCAAGTAAAAATAAATATTTTTGCACTTTTACAACTTTTTTCGGAATTTGATAAAACCTGCAAAAAAAGAATTACACCAACGGGTCTTACTGAAGGGGAAAGGGCTTTCGAACAAACAATGTTATCTAACCGAGGTCATTCCATTTTTCAAAACACTTAAAGAACATTTTGAGGGTATTCAAAAGGCTCTTATTAATGAAGTTAAAGAAATGACAAATTTTTTTGAAGAGTTGGAAGCTGAGGTTGACCAAAATATCGTGGATAGGAAATGTAATGTGATTGAGAGGAAAAATCTTCTCATCGCAAATGAGACTTTAATTGCTGATTTCTTGTCCAAAGGCGTGTTTTATACTGCAACAAATTCTGTGCTTACTGTATCTAGATTTTCTGAAATGCATGATGCTTACACTATAGAACACGCACGTTGTTTGGAACTTGAAGCTGAGCTTTCTAAATTAAGACATAAGATTCAAAAAGATGATCATAGTCAGATGATAAAATGTTTTTCCGAACTTGAGATAGATCACCTAAATTTTCAATTGAAGTATTAACATCTTAAAGAACGTTTTGGAAACAATAAATCATAACCATCTCAGGATGCTCCTGAATTTGACACAGTTTTTGAAATCAACAAAATGAAAGCTTCTCTTCAAGGAAAAGACAACATAATTAGGAAATTGAGAGTGCTAATTTCTCAATTGAAGGAGACACGTAGTGAAGCAGACCATACTCTTGATTTTAGGGCCTTAGATTTTCAGATCACATAATTAACAGAAAAAGTCACCGTTCTTCAAGAACAAAATGAGCTTTTTTGGACAGAAAATGCAATAATTAAGCAGCATTACAAGGAATTATATGATTCTATTAAGATAACGCGTGCTAAAACTGTTGAAAAGATAACTGCCTTGTTAGCTGAAAATTAGAATTTAAAGGCGCGGATAGCAGAAAAAATAAAAGGCGTCACTATGGATTCTGTAAAACCAAAAGTTCTTACCCCAGGTATGTATGCAATCGATGTTGAACCAATCCCCCCTCGCAATAGGAACAATAGGGAAGTTCATCTAGATTATCTCAAACATCGTAAGGATAGTGTAGAAACACTTCGCGAGATTGTAGAAGAGGCTAGGATTGAAAAACCATTAGATAGTTCACTTACCTCTGCCTGCCTTTACACTAAACAATCTCAGGAATCGCTAGAATATGTGATTGGCACTTTTCCGAAAGACTTCAATAAAAGAGATAAAAAGATTGCTACTACCCCTTTAATTAGGAAAAAGCAAGTTACTTCTAAGGAACCATGTAAAACCTCGACTAATAACACACAAACACATTTTAAGCAACATAAAGTGAAAAAGAATTCTGTACATGTAATTCCTTTTACAGGAGTAAACTATTCCACTGAAGCTAGCGGCTCACAGCCTAGGAGCAATAGAAAGAACAATAAGATCTTACCAGCTAAAAGTGTCAACAAGAAGAAAGTAAAAGATCACCATAGGAACAATAAGTCTAATTTGAAATGAACGAATCATGTTGATTCTAGTATTAGCTATAAGCGTACTACAATTAATTCAAATTCTGACTCTCTGTACAAGACATGTAATCAATGCTTAATTTCTACAAAACATGATTTGTGTGTTGTTAAATATCTGATTCTGTGCATGCACCCCTCAATAAGAAAAGGGTTTTGAGCAAAGTTAAGAAGGTTTGGAAAGCAACAGGAAAAATGTTTACTAATGTTGGCTATCAATGGAAGCCTGGTGGAAAGAAATTCACTTTAGGAGAACAGTGCCCTTTAACTAGGCTTACTAAATCCAAAGTTATGCCTTTATAGAATCCTGAACACATTAGATCTAGCATAATTGTAATCACTGAGAAATTAAGTAACACTTCTCAGAAACCATTAACTAGATACAAACGTAGAAACAAATAAGACAAGGCAATTTCTACTAGCATTCCCACTACAGCTGAAACACAGATAACTGATGCTTTTGTGATATGTACTGCTATTTCTGCTAACCAACATACGGCCCCACAAAAAATGGGCTCCAAATATTCCAAACTCTCCATCCTTGTCTGTTTTCAAATGCAGGTCGTACAGATCGTCCTTTGGTATTTGGATTCAGGTTGCTTAAAACATATTATGGGGAATCGCTCACGGCTCAAGAATTTTATGAAAAAGTTCATTGGGACAGTTAGATTTAGGAATGATCATTTTAGTGTTATTATGGGTTATGGAGACTACATGATTGGTGACAGTGTGATCTCCAGGGTTTACTATGCGGAAGGACTAGGATACAATCTCTTTTTGTCGAGCAATTTTGTGATTCGGATCTTGAAGTTGCATTCAAGAAACATTCGTGTTATGTTCGAGATACAAATGGTGTTGAATTACTCAAAGGTTCTCGGGGCTCAAATCTGTACACTATCTCTGTTGAAGACGTGATGAAGTCCTCTCCAATCTACTTATTGTCCAAAGCCTCCAAGAACAAATCATGGTTGTGGCATCATTGATTAAACCATTTGAACTTCAATACCATCAATGATCTTGCAAGAAAATATTTAGTAAGAGGCTTACCAAGGTTGAAGTTTGAGAAATACCATCTTTGCTCGGCTTGTCAACTAGGAAAAAGCAAGAAGTATACCCACAAATCCAAATCTAAAAACACAATTATGGAAGTTCTACATACCCTTCACATGGATTTATGCAGACCAATGAGAGTGCAGAGAATTAATGGGAAGAAATACATTTTGGTCATCGTAGATGATTATTCCAGATTTACTTGGGTTAAGTTTTTAAGATCCATAGATGAAACTCCAGAGTTCGTCATTAAATTTATAAATCAAATACAGGTTGGTCTTAACAAAATTGTCAGATACATCCGAATAGACAATGGCACATAATTTGTTAATCAAGTTCTGACTGAATACTATGAAAATGTCGGCATTTTTCACCAAAAATCTGTTCCGAGAACTCCTCAGCAGAACGACGTTGTCGAAAGACGAAATCGGACTCTTGTAGAAGCTGCTCGAACAACGCTAATATTTTTAAAAGCTCTGATGTTTCTATGGGCAGAAGTTGTTGCTACTGATTGCTACACCCAAAACAGATCCCTAATTCATACTTGTCAAAACAAAACCCCATACGAGCTTGTGCATGATAAGAAACCTGATCTTAAATTTTTCTAAGATTGTGGTGCTCTTTGTTACCCTACAAATAACAGCGAAAATCTTGGAAAATTGAAAGCAATAGCAGATATTGGGATTTTCATTGGTTATGCTCCTAATAGGAAGGGTTATCAAATCTACAACAAAAGAACCCGATGAATCATGGAAACAATTCATATCAATTCGATGAGCTGACTGAGCCTATGGCTCCTATGCACATCAATATAGGACCCGAGCCTATTTTGTTGACGCTTGGACAAATCAGTTTAGGGCTCATACTAGATCTCGTCCCTGCAGTTCCTTATGTACCCCCTACTAATAAAGATTTGGAGATTTTATTCCAGCCGATATTCGATGAATACTTAGATCCCCTAAGTGTTGAAAGACTGGTCCCTCCTACTCTTGCAGTTCAAGTTCCAGTTGTTTCAGCCGGTACACCTTCTTCTACAACCGTTGATCAAGATGCACCGTCAACAAGTCATTTACCGTCATCCTTAGAAGTACAACCTCCTATCTTACATTAAGGTGTTGCAGCTAGACCCACTAACGAAGATAATCCTTTTACTCATGCTAAAAACAATCCCTTCGTAAATGTGTTTGCTCCAGAACCTGGTTCTAAAGAGTCTTCATCTAGGGATGTTAGTTCAGCTGAATCTACCCAAGTTATTCAACCACATAATCATATTGGAAAATGGTCCAAGAATCACCCATTTGATAATGTAATCGGTAATCCTTCTCGTCTGGTATCCACCAGAAAACAGTTAGCTACCGATGCCTTGTGGTGCCTTTACAATTATGTACTGTCAAAAGTCGAACCCGATAATGTTAAGACTGTAATAGATGTAGTTTGCTGGTTTAAAGATGTACAAGAAGAAATCCACAAATTTGATAGGCTTCAAGTAAGGGAATTAGTTCTGAAACCAGACTGTGTATTGATAATCGAACTTAAGTAGATTTACAAAGTAAAGCTTGATGAGTATGGTGATGTTCTAAAAAACAAGGCACGGTTGGTAGCAAAGGGTTATCGACAAGAGGAGGGTATCGATTTTGAGGAATCATTTTCATCGGTTGCACGGATAGAGACTATCAGAATCTTCATTGCAAACGCCGCCAGCAAAAACATGATCATCTACCAAATGGATGTCAAGGCTACATTCTTGAATGGCGAGCTGAAAGAAGAAGTCTACGTTAGTCAACCCGAGAGATTTGTTGATCTAGATCACCCAACACACGTCTATCGTCTGAAGAAGGACCTTTATGGTCTAAAGCAGGCTCCAAGAGCGTGGTATAACACCTTATCAAGGTTTCTTCTGGATAACAAGTTCTCCAAAGGTGTAGTGGATCCTACGTTATTCACCCGGAAAACAGGCAAACATAATCTTCTTGTTTAAATTCACGTAGATGATATTATATTTGCCTCGACCGATCCTAAAGCTTGTGACATATTTTCCAAAGAAATGAGTTCAAAATTTCATATGTTAATGATGGGGCAAATGTCATTTTTCTTAGGATTACAGGTTTCTCAAAGTCCCGGAGGCATCTTCATTAATCAATCAAAATATGCTCTCGAAATTTTAACTAAATATGGAATAGATAAGTCTGACCCTGTAGATACACCAATGGTTGATAGATCAAAACTGGATGAGGATCCCTTAGGGATTCCGGTTGACCAGACTCTGTTATTGCGAGGAAATGTCCGGCTCATAAATGATACTTACTGCTAGTAGTCCAGATCCTGGTATTACGACGTGTGGCATATGTGCTAGGTATCAGGCTAAGCCTGCCAAAAAGAACCTTTAGGCAATTAAGCAGGTCTTTTAGTAGCTTCGAGTCACCATTAACTGGGGTCTTTGGTATCCGAAGGACACCGCTATGGCACTAACAGCCTATGCAGATGCTGACCATAAAGGCTGTCAAGACACACGGTGAAGTACGTCAGGAAGTGCTTAGTTTCTTTGAGACAAATTAGTGAGTTGGTCATCGAAGAAGCAGAAAAGCACTGCAATCTCAACCACAAAGGCTGAATACATTGCCATGTCTAGATGTTGTGCTCAGATACTTTAGATGAGGTCACAGCTAACAGACTATGGCTTTGCATTCAATAATATACCTCTGTATTATAACAACAAAAGTGAAATCGCCCTCTGCTACAACAATGTCCAGCACTCCCAGTCAAAGCACGTCGACATACGCCACCATTTCATAAGAGAGCAAGTCGAGAATGGCGTCGTTGAACTTTACTTTGTGACAACGGATTATCAGCTTGCGGACATATTCACTAAGGCATTGCCAAGAGAGCGGTTCGAATTTCTACTCCCGTGACTTGGAATGAAGAGTGCGACTCTGGAAACCATTAAACGTCTTCAATAAGGGGAAGATGAGTAAAGGATGGTCCTCATGTATCCTATGTAAATATTTAAAAACAAAAAGAAAAATACAAAAATATAAAACCTACAAAAACCATAAAAATTAGAAAATAGAAAATACCAAAAATATTTTTCAAGACATGTCTTTTGAAAATTGATAACATTTATGGACCTAGAAATGTCATTCAATAATTACACGAGTCTTTAAATAAAGTTCAAGCAGAGTCTTCATGGTTTGTAGTTATTTCAGACTGCAACCCGCTTTTCAATCTGAGGAACGTATGTCGCTAAAAAGACAACCGTTCCTAACAACGGGTAATTAATTTTTCCCAGACATGGATTACTTTATATCCATGCATCATGAGAATAATATACATTTCACTGCGTTTTTCTCCTTACGGAAGAGAAGTCTTCCTTTTTATAACCAAATAATTTCTTCTTAATTGATTCTTCAAAATTATTTATGTTAAACATGGTGGAAAGAGTGTTGTTGGAAATTAATCAGTTCGTGCTTTTACAATAAATTTTCTTCAACTCAAACAACGACTACAACTCTTTAAGTAGAAAACGGGTCATTGTTTTAGGGGGAGAGTGATCTCAAATTTATGTCATCTAACAGGTTTTTAGTTAACGAAAAAAAGTTTTTTTGCATTTGAATGGGGTTATATATTGAGGGGGAGTTAATTAAGTTTAAAGGGCCAAAATTGTCAATAGTTAGAAAGTTTAGGGACTTATGTGTAATTTGTTACTTGTTTCCTAGATGTTTCAAACTACGAGGACTAAATCTGCTTATTCCCAAATGTAATTTAACCTTAGGATACTATAAACCGAAAGTTAAAAGTGCTAGAAACCCCAAGGACCAAAACTGCAAACTTGAAACTTAAAGGTATAAATAGGCAGCGGTTTGATCTTTTGGTCAAACCTCCACACATCTTGGTCAAACTAAAACACACACTTACATTCGCAAACCGCCACCCTTAATTCGCCATATCCAGTTCTTGATTTTTATGACCGTTTCTTGCTAAGGTAATGCTTATACACTGTTTTACATCATTAGATCTAGCTATATCCTTAAGGAATTGATACAAAACACATTAAATCTTTAAAAATCTCTAAATATTAGACCTAGGGATTTCGAAAATTAAAATGTTGTTTGTAATTGTTAATTGTTTCCTGGGATAGGTGCGGATATGGGTATAGACTACTCGATCATATTTGGTTTCGTAGAAATCAAACTCATTTAGATGCTAAGATTAATCTTGTTTGCGTTTTTTATCGTATGCCTGTGGAGTGTAATAGGGTGTGATTTAATTACTGGGATTTTTCAATAAGGTTGTAATAATGATTGTTTGATGCTTAGTTGAGATCCTCTTTTAATATATTGCATAAATTGTTGATTTTCGCATGTTGGTTGACTTTCTAAAGTCAAACAGTGGTTTGCTGTTGTTGTAATAGGTTTGTATGCTTGTGTATATTAGTATAAAATAATTGTGTGTAGCAAAGCAAGTTTGCATGTCCCCTGTATGAATTTAAAGGATTTCATGGCTTATATGTAGTGTAAGGCTCTATAGTGATGTAATGAGAAGATAAGGATGTTAAAAAAAATTGCCTGCTAGGTGATCAAAAGGATCTAGGATGCCTTGGATTGTGTTTGGATCAGCCAAAACAGTTAAAAAATTGAATCTGAAATAGATGTTCTAAGCAGCGGTATGATATATTCTTGATAGCGGTTTGCATAAAATCTAGGTAGCGGTTTGCTTGTTTCTCAATATAGCGATTTGCTAGATTTTTTATGCAACGGTTTGCCATGTTCACTCTAGGTAGCGGTTTGCTTTTTTTAATGTTATTTTATTCATACAGGGAAACCGCTGCATGGCAGTGGTTTGGCTATTTATTATTTTAATATTAAAAGGGTCAAACCTCTATTTTGATTTTTTTAAATGGTAGCGGTTTGATTAAATCGAGTAAAATATTCGTAGTGGTTTGGTTATAGCGGGTTAATTTAATCAATTAAAATATCGATAGCAGTTTGGTCATAGCGGTTTTTATTTAATTGATTAAAATATTCGTAGCGGGTTGACAGATTCTCCACGTGGCAATTTGTTTAAATCACTTCATAGCAGTTTGATCATATCACCTCGTAGCGGTTTGATCAAACTACTTCATAGCGATTTGTCAGGCTTGCCTGGTAGCGGTTTGCTCAATCCACCTCTTAGTGGTTTGATTATCAAACCTTATAGCGGTTTGATGTCAAGTAGGTAGCGGTTTAGGCCAGAATTCCAAAGTTTTGGCCCATTAATCCCAATACCCTCTTTAGGCCCAATTACCCAGTTAACTCCCATCCAGGCCTTGTTAACTTGTGATTGAGTTTAACAGATATCTTCTGGACCTTTGACCAAAGTTAACTTATCTTGACTTCTGGTTTGACCTAAGTCAATGACCACCGACTCAATGTGAAATATTCCATCATACTTGATTTAATCACACCTTAATCAAACAAAGCATGTCAAGCATCAAGACTAATATTCTCATCTAACATCATATATATGTCATGTCTGCCTATCTTTGTTGATATTCTTGTGCAGATAACATGGCTAATGAGAATGTTCTCGCTCCTGCTCCCGCAAGATCTGACGAACAGATACTACCATTTAATGCATGGGTGCCTATTGGAAAGAGTAATTATGTCTTGAATCTTCAAAAGAAGCAAAGGAACAATCTTTTAGATCTCTATGGATATTCTGTAAAACACAAACTTCTTTAGAGCTTTCACTACCTCAGCTTCTGTTCTAGCTATCTACATTCAACAGTTTTGGAATACCCTTACACAGGAGGCAAAGACTAGAGTTTACAGCTTTCAGTTAGATGAAGACTGGTTCACACTGAACGCAAACTTTCTATGGGAAGCTTTAGAGATAACTCCCATTCCTCCTTCGGGTGATGCAATCATGGACTTTGTGAATGAGTTGTGTTACCCACAGGAAATTCACTTTGTATCCAGGATGGTTGTGAACAACCTATATCAGCCTTGGAGAGCTATATTGTCGATGATCAACCAATGTCTCACAGGTAAGACTTCTGGGTTTGATAGGCCCAGATATCCAGTTCTTCAGATGCTTTGGGGTATTATTACCCGTACAAATGTTGACTATGCTGAACTCATGTGGGAAGAATTTGTACAAGCTATCCAGACTTTTCTCGATGATAAGGTCAATCTGGGAATTGCTACTAAGAAGGACAAGAACATTAAACCTTATGTTGTTCTTTATTGTCGATTTACAAAGCTAATCATCTGCTATTTGGGGAGAAAACACAACATTAAACAAAGGTCTGGGTCTCCGTTTAACATTGCAGAAGATGATCTCAGTCTTGGAAATCTCAAGTTCGTCCCCAAAGGCGAAAAAGAAGTCTTTGGAATGCAAATTCCTAAGGAGCTGACCATGGACAATATTAGGAATGCACCTTACTACAACGCTTACTTGGAAATGGTTGCAAAGCATGATCATAAAATTACAGCTGAAGAGGGAGGAAAGAAGAAGTCAGCATCTAAAGCCTATGTTAGGACTTACGAGAGTAAAGGTCAAAGTTCCGCCATGAAAAAGTCAAAGTACTGCTAAATGAAAGATCAAGATACTGTCTGAGTATGATAGAGTTTTCTAAGAAAATCACTTATGACATCTTAATAGGTAGGAAACCTACTCGTGACTATTTTTAGCGTGTTTGGAAGCTAAGGGTTCACTTTAAACACTAAATATACCCCCTTACATAAATTTGACCCAAAGTTATATGAAGGTGTCTTTCTAGGTTACTCCCAAAATAGTAAAGCCTATATCCATTTCTTAATTAAAAAATCACTGGAAAATTCGTAAGAATCACTCAATCGTGACATTTCGATGGAAACTCTTTCCACCCTCTAAGACATCACCCTTGGTGGATGATGATCTAGTGAAGAATAAGTTTCTAGGGAATTCGAAAAGAAAACTAGAAAATATTGTTTAGGATGAAACATTAGAGATTGACGAAATAGTCAATATTAAGGAATCTAAGAACCATCCCTTAGAAAATGTTATAGGAAACCTCAACCAAAGAACCCTTAGATCACAAGCCCAAAACCAAAGTAACTTCTACTGTTTTATATCAACTATAGAACCTAAGAATGTAAATGAAGCCTTAGGAGATGAAAGTTTGCTAGTCGCAGCATGAAGAATTTAAATCAATTCATTGCTACGACTTTGGGGAGTAGTTCCGCAACCTAAGAATATGACCAATTTTAGAATAAGTGGGTGTTTAGTAATTAAGTTAGATGAGAACGGTATTGTTTCTCGAAATAAGGCTAGGTTAGTTGCTCAAGGCTACAACCAACAAGAGGGCATCGATTATGATGAAACTTATGCCCGGTTGCTAGACTTGAATCTATTGGGATATTATTAGCCTATGCTTGCACCTTAGATTTTAAATTATTCCAAATGGATGTAAAAAGTGTATTCCTGAATGGTTTTATCAATTGAGGGGGGGGGTTAATTTTTTTTACCCGGTGGCCAACCTTCGGGATCATATTGATTTCGAAAACCTGATATGTTTATAAAACTAAAGAAAGCTTTATATGGTCTTAAACAAGCACCCAAAGCTTGGTATGATAGATTAAAAGCTTTTCTTATTAAACATGAATATAAAATGAGAATGCTAGATAATACTCTTTTAATTAAGAAGAAAAGTTCAAATCTCATCATTGTTCAAATATATGTCGATGACATTATATTCGGTTCGACTTTTCAAGACATGTGTGATGAATTTTCCAAAATCATGCATGACGAGTTCGAGATGAGCATGATGGGTGAACTTAACTTCTTCCTTGGATTAACAATTAATATCCAAATGGATGAAAGATGGTATATTCTTTAATCAATCTAACTATATTAAATAAATGCTTAAGAAATTTGGTCTAGAAGATTCTAAACCAATGAAAACCCCCATGTCCTCTGATACTAAACTTACAAAAAATAAAGAGTGTGAGCCGGTAGATAGTACCAAGTATCGAAGCATGACAGGTAGTTTATTATACCTAACGGCAAGTAGGCCCGATATCATGTTTAGTGTTTGCCTTTGTGCCCACTTTCAAGAGGCTCCCAAAACCTCTCACCTTGAAGCGGTTAAGCGTATCTTCCGATACATTAAAGGCACTACGCACTTAGGATTATGGTATCTTAAGGGGACCGGCATAGAAACCGTAGTATATGCCGACTCTGATCATGAGGGAGATTATGTGGACCGAAAAAGCACTAGCGGTATTTGTACGTTCGTGGAATGTTGTTTGACATCTTGGTTCTCGAAGAAACAAACCGCTCTTGCTATATCCACTACCAAAGCCGAATATGTAAGCGCCGGAAAGGCATGTCAACAAGCACTATGGATGAAACAAGCTCTCATCGACTACGACGTACGACTTGACGGTGTTCCCATCATGTGTGACAACAAAGGCGCGATTGACCTTAGCAAAAACCCGGTGCAACATTCTCGTACCAAACACATCGAAATACGTCACCACTTTCTTCGTGATAATGTCCAAAAAGGACATATCTCAATAGAAAAAGTGTCTTCCGTCGACAACATCGCCGACATGCTCCTTATAACCCCTTAACGTGAATCGTTTTACTATTTACGTTTTAGGTTTAGGAATGATGGGAACACATTCCATAATCATTAAGTCTGCTTTCTCTTTCTTATGTTTAATTCTAGTTCGTGTTTATCCGTGTCGTGACAACTTAAATACTTCATCCGAAGTACTTTAAGCACCTTTAATTCACGAAATGCAAATTAAAAAGTCACCTCTCTTCGTAAATTTTTTGTCAAAATCAAGTTCAAAAACGTAGCTTGAGGGCGGGTCATATAGGTGGCCCCCCAATATATTTGGGACCGCCAGGAGATAAGGGACCGCCATCAGGAAATCAAAAATAGGAACACTTAAACAAAAAAAAATTCAAACCACGAAAACAAACACTCTCATTCGTGCTGCAAGTGACGAAAACGCATAATAACCCACCCAAACTGTATAACCATTAAAACATCAATGAGATCAAATCTCATCACTAATAATCAATCCTAACATCACAAGATCATCAATTGTAGTCATTTCATCTATTTTTCTTGTACTTGAGTCTAGGGATTCATCATTGAACACCCAATATCAAATTGAGATTTTCCATTTTTCTTCTAATTTTGTTCAATTAGAACTACTAGGATACAATGTACAACTAATATGCTTCCCGTAGACATAGGATTTGTACATATTATTGAGTTTGTAGAAAAATTGATTTTGAACTAAAACCCCAATTTTATTTTTCAAATCACTCACGTTAGGAACAAAATAAATTATTGTTTATGCACATTGTCAATACAACCCTAAATAACGTTTTAACCACATGTCCTAATGATCTCATGTAAAATTTGAGATACATAATTCTTATGTATTTTGACTTGTTTGATGAGCAAAATCAAATTAAGGAGCGTTTGGGTTAACTCTTAGGATTTTATTTCTAGGTCGAGTTAATCGTTACTCCACATTGTTGCATATAAGCACACACTAGGCACTAACTCAAAACATAAAATCCATAGAAATGATTATATATGGGCTGTTGTTCATGATCTCTAGGTAACAATGCCTCGATGCTACCGGTCTAGACTCTTGACTCAAAAGTCGAAGAAACTACAACCTTGAAATCTAATGGTTTAGTAATTTGTGTAAACACATGGCAATCTTAAAAATGATAATTTAATGAGGGAAAGGTTGTAAGGTTCAAACTTAAAAAATATGGTCATATTCGTTGCTAAGTTTGATGTCATCGGCTTTTGATTGTTTGTTAGACATTAACGAACAAATTGTACCTCGTTTTGTTCTTGAGTTTTATTGTCAACTCACTTTTACCTATAATCCTAAGGGTCAATTTGTTGTCAACTTTGTCATTCAAAATAAGTCATTCTCCCTCACTCTTGAGGAATTCGGGTTCTAAATTCATAAATAATTTACACTTCAAAGGGTCAAGCCTCTACCGCCAAAACTGTGGTCTTCTTGCCATTTGTCACGTTAAGTATTTCAAGTAAAGGTCTTTATAAAACTAAACCTCCATCTCCAAGAGTCATTAAGTCTCTTATCCAAATTCCACGACAAGGTCAAGAAACTCGTACCAAAAACAAGAAAACATTGTTCGTAAGGTGAAAACAACATAATTTTAACCCGTGAGAGATTCTAATCTTCATATGAACCTGTGGGTTGAGATTATTGTGAAAACGCCATTCTGTCTGGGAGGACTTATGGTACATGTCTTCGCTTGTCTTTGTCACAGATTTATTGCAGTGGACATACACTCCTTATAACCTATATTTTTCATTCTCAAAAGAATGGAAAAGACTCGATTCAAACCAAAGGAACTCTTACCTTTTGGAATGCTCTTGACTAGGTTATTCAAACATGTAGTTTCTATCTCTCCTAAGCTAGATTTTGATCATTATCTCTCACATGATCGAGCCATGCATCCACTCGCTCCTCATTATGAGCGAAAGACACGAGCGGATCGGAGCATGAAAAGATCACGTGAGTCAAAAGCTAGTTCCTCTTCCACCACTTAAAATCACCTTCCTCACCCTCGCCAAATTGATTGCCTTGATTAATGATTATGATGATGAATCATTTCACTCCAATTTCTTTCATCTCATTCTTAACATTATCTCTTCTTACTCGATGTTGATTCTAGAGATCCGTCAAAAACCCTCCTTATGGATACTATACTTGAACACCACTTCCTATCGTAAAACCATAACTCTTCAAACACAACAACGGAGCATGCTTCATCGAGACGGCGTTAGGTCAATTGGACAAAAATCTTCAAGAACTGATGGAGAGGAAATGGAATTGACGATGTCGGCCTATAACTTTTTAAGTGAATATTACTATTATTATTACTTTCTTAATAATAACATTATGTCTTTTAATTAGAACTGAACAATGAATGATGACTTTCGAGTGTAGGATGTCTTTAGAATGGTTTTTAGCCGTATTAATGCTTTGCTAGTGGACAATTTGTGTTCTTATGTGAATTTCTTTAAGACTTATTATAAAATTGTATGCTTAGATAAATGATTGATGCCATTTGTTACTTTAGATTTACTTTATTTTTTATTGGTCTGAGATGTGATACTTCTGAGGGAGAAAACTGGGAAAAAAATCTGTCTCCCTCCATGAAAACGGCCAATAATTCATCAGGACACGGCCCCTTACCAATAAAGGAACCTCCCACCCCCGCCCCCCCCCCAACCCCCCCCCCCCCCTTCCCCGATATGGGACTGCCCATAGGAGGGAAGAAAATTTTCGAAGGTCTCTCTTTTTCTGTATCTTTGACCACCCTAGTCCTAGACTCTTGCTGGAATTTCCCTCTTTGAACACACAATTTCTTCAATCTTCATCTCCAACACCATGCTTTGCCATTTTCTTTCATCTTTCTCATTATTTAAATCCTCAATTACTTTCATTTTTCTCATCATCACCATCTTCCTCATTTATTTCTCTTTAATAAATGTCTTGCTCAAATCATCACCCTAACCTATCTAGAAAACCAAGAATGTTGGTTCGTCAAGTATGGAAGCGAAAGACACCTTTACCAAAATCATTACTTACTTGTCTTAATGACTCACCACCACCACCTTCAAGAAACACTCCTCACTCTATCTCACCACCTATGAACTACCCACAAAGAGATCGAATCATTAATCAACTCCACACTCATTGATTCTCAAACTCCTACCCCAACCTCCCCACCACACCCATTAGTTCAACCTCCTACTAATGCTCAAGTAAGGTGTCATGCTAGCTTTTGTCATTGTTGTAGGTACACCACCAACTACTTCCACTCATTAAGGAATAAAATTATTTTCATTCAATTCCTTGTCACTCGTCTCATACCCCAATCACAAGTCCATCACCACAATGATTCACCATCTTCATCATTCTCACTCTTCAATTAATCACTCTCACATGATTAATTTACTTAAATAAATGTTTACTACCTTTTGAGTATCACATCTATGCGTCAAGTAATCAACTACTAGTTTAATCTTTTTAGATGCTTTTTTATGTTGTTTTTGTTATGATTTTAATTGTTTCTTTGTCTGTATCATTATATATTGTCATTATGGCTATATATTATCTCTTATGAATTTAAAGGCTTCTTTATTTATGAGTTTTCTAAATGTGTGGATTATACTCTTAAGATATTTGTCATGCTATGTTGGCTTGCACTTGTACTTTCTAACCTTGTTTTGTAGCAAACAAATTATCGTAAGATCGATCCCTTGGTGCCCCGAACAAGGGGGAGCTTACATCAAGGGGGAGTCTTTTATCGTCGATTTCTTTCTCTCTACTACGACTCGACGATCAACCTTTTTGGATTCGACAAAAAGGGGGAGAAATAGAATTAAACTCATTAATAATTTATAAACTTCTATTTTTATACTAAATGAGTTTATGTTTTGTCATCATCAAAAAGGGGGAGATTGTTAATACAAATAATGTCTAAAAACGTTATTTATATTTTTCGACCTCTCAATGTTTTGATAATAACAAAATGTGAAAACGTTTACGATAAAATTAAACGTTTATAAATTACTAATCATAAAATTCTATTTCTAAGATTAATCACTTAAGGTATGGATAAACAAATCATTAAACATGATTAGTGATCAAGAAAATATTTTCCTTAAACCTTACATTTCTACAAATGTGTTTTTATAAAAATATAAAAACAAAATATTTATTTATTAAAAGAAATGTTTTATTAAAAAAATAAAATTTGAAATTCAAATTTCCCCCAAAATAGAAGGTTCTATAACAGATACAACATTCACCACAAAAGGACAAAAAAGGGAGCAGAGTCTAGTGGCGGCCCCCTTTTAGGCCTGGCGGCCCCCTTATATATAAGGGACCGCCGAGACCGCCACCAGCAACGGTTATTTTTTTGTCCCTATAAATACTGGGCCACCCCATCTGAAAAACACAACCTATTGCCATAAATTTTTTCAGATATGTTATTCTCTCTTCTTCCTTTCTTTCTAAAACACATATCTTGATCACTAACATATCTTGATCTTTCTTCCTCCCTTCTTCACCTTCTAATCAAGTGCAAGAGAAGAACAATCGTATTCTTCTACATACGAATTGTTATCAAGTGATCTTTCTCTCCTCTCTTCTTCAAGATCACAAACATTCATTAGATTTATTTTTTGTGTTGTGTTGTATTATGGATCAAGTGTAGATCAGTGTGGGGTTTAGATTGTATATTGGTGTGATTTGGATTGTGTGTCAATCCAAGAGTGTAGATCTTGTGAGTGTTTGAAGACTTAGTGAAGTCTTAGATTGGTTCTAGCTAAGATTAGGACTCGACATCTAGCTTAGTGTCGGAAAAGAAAGTAAGCGACGTGTAAACGGTTTTCTCCGCCTAAAGGGAGCTTGTTGACATAGTGAAATCTCGAGTGGAGTGCTCGGAGAGTGGAGTAGGAACGAAGGCGGTGTTCGTTTTTGAACCACTATAATTTCGTGTCTTGGTTTGATCGTTTCTTTCTTTATCTCTTTACTTATTACTTACATATGGACACATTATAAAGGACTTAAGATATATCAAGTTATGTCATTTCATAAGTTAGAGGACTTGTAATAGTTTAATAAAATGAAAAGTATATAAATCAAGTATATAAAGATAATTAGGTACAAACTTAATTACCTACTGTTTGAATTCGTGTATAAACATATATATTTTATATTTTATTTAATTAGTACTTATCACAAGGATCGTAAGCATATAAGAAAATTGAAAAACCGAGCAATAACGAAGGAGATATGACATTTTAATTTTATAATAAATAAATGTATAAAAGTATTTTTATAAAGATATTCACTAATTCAAATCTGATATATTAAGGGAGATATTTTATAAAGATAGTACTTTTCATGACGAATCCAAACATGTAAGAAACTCAAAAAACGGATTTAAAATGAAGGTGATACGTTATTTACAAGTTTAAGTTAAAAAGTATTTTTATAAAAGTAAATTTATAAAAATAGGTTACTGTTCACGACAGTATACTGTTGGGAAATAATTTTCATAAATATAGCTTTTAATTACGAAGATGTGGACATAGAAATCACTAAAAACCGAATTAAAACGAACGAGATACGATTAAAATACGATTTCAATAATTAATGTTATAAAAAGAATTTTTATAAACTTTCACTTACTGTTATATTCTTAAACTAGTACCAAACATATTATAAATCTAAAATTTGATTTAGACTTTTCAAATACGAAATCCATTACATGTAAAGCACAAAGCGAAAACGGTTTAAATATAAAGTAAGTTATGAACTTTTGGAAGGTTTTTTATTTTATCGGGACGGATTAATTTATTATAAAATGTGTTAGTTTTATATAATTTTATAAAAAAAAAACAATTAAATACTGTTCATCAGGGGCTCATAAATATTTAAATATAATATTTGAGATTTTTCTTAATACGGAGCCATGGATATAAATAACGTGAAAAACGGAGTTTAAACGATAAAGATACGAGGTTATAAAACCCGTTTGCACTATTTTTTCTTTTGTGCACTATTTCATAAAAACAATTAAACCAATTATATAATATCATTATATAATCAATAATAATATTAAAACATGTATTATTAACAAGCAATCAAGTGTGAGACGAAAATCACACTTTATCTTACGGATACAAATACAAACACCTTTTATTCAATAAAGTACGGTTTAAACATTGTTTTGACATTTAAAACTAAACAAAGACTATTAGGTGGTGGTGTAACTATATAACTTGTGATGTAGTATTATTAAAGTACAATGTACTCATACGACCTATATTTAATTAGGTTGCATTCGGTCTTATTCATGATGTTTCATTCACTTGATTCATATACATCAGTTTATTCACTAAGGTGAGTTCATAGCCTTATGTTTTACTATATCAATGATTTACAACTTTTGGGTGGGAAACATGCATTGTTTTACAAATAGGACGCAAGTATACATTTTATCATGATTACGTGTTTGCCTAAGTAGCGATAACCCACTGTGCCCATTATTCCGTTGTGACCCTATTTGGGGGTGTTACAGATTGGTACCAGAGCCAAGGTTATAGAGAACCAGGTCAAATGTTTTTACTTGGACTATAA